>RJWT010001550.1:0-47331 GCA_004365215.1 Cuniculus paca
AATCTTTGGAAGATTGAGAGTGGAAAGACTGACCAGAAAATAAAGCAGGGTTTCAGTCTGACTGGAGAAGTTGTCAAGAAATTTAAGCAGGTACCTTAGCACAGGGATCAGTGACAGTCTGCAGCATCAGACCTATCCTCATGAATGACACAGAAACATGGCTGCTTTTTTCTGGCCTTGCATTGTTGGAGCCTGTTTGGTAACCATGAGAAATTGTGGCTGACTGCCCAGCTGTGAATTACATCCTTGCTGCTATGAAAGAATTTGGGGTCTGGAGGGAATGTCAGAGTTGAGTTTAAAGTTAAGAAGTCTGGCATATGGGAAGTAGCCAGGCCTAGATATTCGAGATACTTGGCCTACTTCTTAATAAAATCTATAAATTCACACTACATTTCTTTCAGTTGTCTTTTTTTACATCCTTTGATTAGAAATACTACAGCTTTCTAGACAAAGGTAGTCCTCTTGTTATTGGGGAGAGCATACAAATATGCAAAACATTTTGTGTTCTTTATTAAATGTCATTAACAGTGAATTAAATCTACAGTAATTTTGATTTCTCAGAGTTTATGATGTTTAGATCATAGAGACACTTTATAAATGTTTATCTCAGCCATTTCAAAATGTGAGTCACATTGCCTAAAATAAAAATATACAGAATATTTTTAAAATTAAAATATTATCTTGTTACCCAAACATTACACTTGAAGCTTTATTTTCAAAAATATCTATCAAAATGGTGATTTTCAATAAATGCCATAATTTTCCATTCTTTTGCAGAGAGCATATTGTTCAATCAGCAACTACAGATTTTTTTTACTTATTTTCACTGCCTATTATCAAATTGTCATAGATGCTGACATCAACACTTTCTTACACATCACTAAGAAAAATTATAAACCATTTCATAAACACTAATTTTAAACTATAGTATCCACTACTGCTTTTTGTAATCTAAGTGCTGATCAAAATGTTGGATTGGGTGTGGTGATGATTAGAATATCACTTTTATTTCTGCTTCTCAAAGCTCCTATTGTAAGATGCTGCATTTCTCTTTCAGTTTTTGTATCAGTCTGTTGACTTTGCAATCTGAAAGCTCGTGATCTTTAATGATCTGTAGCACATCTGTGTGCATAATAATGTTGTCCAAACTCCTCAACAATACAAAAAACATTAAGCATGTATCAAGGAGCTCTTTTAATACATTTTCCATGCAACAGTGCTTTGCTAAAATTCAACTCATTTTTGCATAAAAAATAAGATTTTACTGTGGGGGATAATCGCATAGTTATGCTGAACTAATGATGAGTTTTCTCTTTCTGACAATCATCTGATACTGTAATTGGGGATTTAGTCATTCCTTAGATCCAGGAATGATGAGTTCTTTACTTTGGGTTATCATAAAAAAGATTGCCTTACACTGGAATAATCTGTCCAGGCAAGTTCATTAACAAAGCAACACTCCAATTCATTGATGACATTATAAGGAATACTACACTACCTGTTCATTTGCATAAAATCATTCATTAAAACTGAGCTACTTTGGATATAATGTAAATTGCGTAAAAATGTGAATCAATTGTGACCCCTTGTCACTGTTATTTTTATTATATGAACACTTTGAAAAGATGCGTTTTCTTTCTTAATCCATAAAGCAAAATTAAACATTTTTAAATAGTTGCAGGGAAGTGACAATGTAGTGTTTTGGATGGCTTCATTTCATTTCTTTAGTGGAAATACTTTTCTTAATTTGGAATCATGTTTTAAGTATTCTATTGTCATAATTTCAGATATTTCACCTGTCTTGCTGTTTGTCACAGATCTTGATTATTTTTCAGAATTCCTTCTTAAAGTTACATGTCATATAAATGTTCTGGAGAAATTGTCAAGAAATTTAAGCAGGTCATGCTCTGTAGGAAACACAAACAAACAAGGAGAGGATGGGCTTGAAGAATTCAGTTAGTCTATTATAATCTATTAACTAGTGTACCTTTTAACACAAAATGAGAATATCTATTTTGAAATAAAGATATTGAAGAAGTGGCAAAACTTTCACCTTTGTCTATTTTTCTTTAAATCTCTGGTATGCTTCTTGTACTGTTGTGGAAATAACCATGAGTTTCCTATTTCTTTCTCTAATGTTGATTTCTTTTCATAGTTCTCTGTACTCATAAATCAAGTAATGGATACTTCCTTCCTGAAGTGAAATGGATTCCTAAATGTACTCAATAACAGAATGGAAGTAAATAACTACATTGCAAGGTAAGCATGAGTCTTGCCACTCATTTTAAATCTGTTTAGAGATTTAAAAAGTATTTTATGAGTTTTTAATATTTCTGATTCTAAGACAAACAGGGTTGACAAAATATTGTCTTTTTTCATATTTTTTCCATTTTCTAACTTATTTGAGAGTATCCATAAAATAAGACAAAGTTCGTTGTGTTGGTTACTTTTCTCTTGTTGCTGGGACAAAACACCTGACACCAAAGTGAAGCAAGGAAAGGTTTATTTAGCTTACAGTTTTTGGAGATTTCAGTCCATAATCGGCTGGCTCCAAGGCAGGGTGGCATGACACAGGGGCAACCCTTCCAGGCAGCAGCCAGAGCAAAAGAGTTCTCCTCTCCTCCCTTATATTGTATACAGGCCACCAACTCCCCTTTTAGGGTGGGTGTAACACTCACAAAATGTCCTTGCCCTCCTTTGTACAGGATGAGGATATTTACAAAGTAAGAACCCTGGTTCCCTGCTGAGCCTCTCAGTTAAATTTCTAAACTGCTCAAGTTCACACAATGTATCAACCACAACACTCATAAAAAACCTCCAAAAGGTATGATTATAACAAAATAATTAACACATGAACAAAATCACTTGCTTGATTAGCAATGAACAGCAAAGTAAAAACAACACGAGAGATGAAAAAAGGAAAAAGGAAGGTCAAGTAAAATTGAAATATTTTTTCTGTAAGCTGAGTGAGTGAAATGGAGACTACCTGTGGCTGCTGCATTCACTCTTAGGGCTGAACCACTAAATTTCCCCAAGGGAATTGTCAGCCAATCAGGTCTTACATTTTAGTTGAGTCTTCAGCAAAGAGATTTGGGTAGTCACACAACGTTTTCCCGTAGCATAAATTTTAAAATACTGTACAGCACATCGCTGAAAATGCGCCAAGACTGACATGGACTTGGCAGACACTTTTGGGAACTCCTGGTGCCAACAAGATGTCTTTCCGAAATGAAAACAAATTAGAACTAAAATTCTTCCCAGCTTGCTGAGATAGAAGGTTCCCGGGAATTGCTGGATGTTAGATTGCAATTCTAAACTCCTTCCTTTTGTACTGTTGTTGAAAGTTGTGTTTTTGTTGCAGTTGGCTCCCTGCCTAGGAACTTGCTGTGCTGTGCTGGGTTAACCACGATGGGCCTGTTGTACGGGGGCCATGAGTTGATGTGACAGTTGCTCAGTGGCAGGTAGGATTACATGTGCCGCAAGAGGGTGACATAAATCTCTGAAAGACAAAGATGATGTTTTGATACAGGCTGTCATTCTTCTTTTAACTTGATCTCTTTGTTCATCTTCTCAGTCTCGTACTTCTTGCTCTTCTCTAGAAAGTCATGCAGCTGTCACTCCACAAATTTACACTAAAGTGATTTTTTTTAGTCACCTTCAAAAGCATTGAAAAACTTATGAAAGTGGAGGAAGTATTCAACTGAGTTAAAATCTACATATATTGGTACTTTGGCAAACATTTAAAAAATATCTCCTTAAGATCCACAGACAATACTGTTAGATGTTTTGTTAGCATTCAATGTCTGTGTGATATATGAAAAAGGGATTAGGTAAAGATGAATAGTCATTTAAAAATATTTATGTCACTGAAAATTGCAAGAATACTGTTTTCTTCTCAGTATTTCATTGAGGAGACTTTTATTGAGTCATCATTGGAAGCCAAGAACTAAGGATATTAGACTAGAGAGTCAAAGTTGTGCTCGCATGAAAATTACACACGAATGGGAAGGAAATAGCAAGCAAATCTTCCTGTTACTACATGTCATGTGGGAACAAATAACTGTTAAAAGAGCAGGTAAGTTGGGTTAAGGAGACATACAGGATAAAAGTTGATATTATTTAGAATAGGTGTTTATGTAAAGCTCCTCTAAGTAAAAGGTGAGTACATATATATTGAGTGCTATTTATCTAATTACTCAACATTATTGACTTCCTAGTATGTATAAAGTAAACCAGATGCTTTAATATTTACCTTACACTATTTACATTCTCTGTGTGTTAACTGCTGAAACCTTGGCATTATCTAAGGATTAGGATCTTAAGTTTGGTTTCAAACATTTGTGATTGCATTTTGCTGTGGTGTGACTTCCGGTACTTACAGTTATTTTTCTCAGTTTTCTGATATGCTCAATAACACCTGCTGCATAGATTTATTATCTATGTAACATAACGAGTAAAAAACACATAGTATAGTGGTTGAAATGCAATTTTCACTTCTTGAATGTCAGTTATTGGCACTGCTAAAATCAGTATGTGGCTATATTTTTATAGTTTGAATATGAAATATCCCCCATAGCCCACATGATAAACAATTGATCCCCAGCCAGAGTTGTTATTAGGAGGTTGTGGAACCTATGAGTGGGACCTGGTGGGTGATTGGGAGCATGTCTTTGAAAGGAATATTGGGACTCTGGCCTCTTTCTATCTTATTCTTTTTATTTCCTTGATGCAATGAAATGAACAGTCCTTCTGTGACATGCAGTCCTGCTATAATGTACTGTGCTGCCAGATGCCCAGAGCAACAGGACCGAGAGACATCATATGGAAAATTCTGAAACTCTGAGCCACAATAAACTTTTCCCCATTTAAATGTGTGTCATGGTTGTGGAAAGCTACCTAAGAGACATGTATTTCTAGTTAAAAACATTAATGACATAATCATGGGAACCTTTTTTTGACATTAACTCTTTCACATAATTTAATAGGGCCACATTTAAAGTGAACACAGACTGAGATCAGATACATAGCTGCCTTACTTTTGTATAAATGAAAACTCATACGACCTCATTTTATAAATTTTACTCGTTTAAAGTAACTCAGTGACTATGAGAAGCCTCTCTCCAGATTCTTCTTTCCAGGTGATGTGCATTTAGAAGCAGATGTAGAAGGCTAAAGATTACCTTTCCATAAGGAAAAGGAACGGTTTCTGTACTCAGTGCTGAAATATGTATGCATGTTGCCAGTCTTTAATCATAAAGACCTTTGGACTCAGTCTTCCTTCTCTGAATTTAGGACCTGTCAGTATTTCTGTCTCTGTTTGCAGGTACACAGAAATCCTCTTTTACTTTTTCTGTACTATCTAGAATTCTGAAGCTGCTGCTAGCTTTAATTTTATGCCATACAGAATACAGCCAAAGGTTTATTTTCATCTTGTGCTTTATGTTCAAGAGGGAAGCAGAGACAGTCCCCAAGGAGTGTTCTAAGGGTGCTTGTACTGAGCACTTTCTAGGCTCCGTAGAGTTGTGCCTTCCAGGTGAGGCAAGCATAATGACTTCTTTTTAAACAACTGTCTTTAAACCATGGCTATTAAATCTTTTAAATTCTAACGTAGTGCTTCTGAATTATGAGTGTTTATCAGATTAACCTGTAGAGTTTCTTAAACCATCAATTGTAGAGTTACACCCCATATTTTTGATTCAGTATGCCCCAGGTGAAACTTGAAAATTTGGATTTCCAACAGTTCTTCAGATGATTATTGAGGGTGTTCATGAACTGTTTATCTGCTGTTGGATTGAAAAAGGAAGATTATCATGCTGCTTGCTTTCTTCTTTATATTTTGTAATATAAGCCTTGTTTTTCATTCTTTAAAAAACTGGTTCTCTGCATTCAAACTAATTCTGGGAATTCTAGAAAAATCTTACTCTTTTAATAAAACAATTCTTAAAAATTCAGGATTTTTGTCATTCAGATCAGTGATTTTTTCCTTTTATTTCTTACTATGCTTTATAACTAAGATAAATGAAATGTGAGGAGAATCACAGTTTGTAATAGTTTCAAATATTTCTCAGTTTGGAAAAAGTTAAAGTTGCATGTATTTGAAAAGAATCTATTGTTTAAGGATTTTCTGTTTTACCCTCCTTACTGCTAAATCTGACTTAGATACACAACAGTCTTCCAAACTCTGGAGGCATCATACTATTTTGCAATTATATTCTATTAGATAATACTTAGTCAGATTACAAGTACTTAGCTAAATTAATATGAGCAACTATTTACAAACTGTTATAGTATTTTTAAGGGATTACATTGGATGTGCAAATAAGGTAGCTGAACCTGCTAAATGAGAGTACATGTACTTAGTCTTTTTTCTCTTACTGGATTTAAATTAGATTGTAAAGTTACTCTTTGATATCATGCTCCTAAAACTCTGAATTACACCTTGACCAGCCAGGACAGTATTATGCACAAATACATGTGAACACATACACATATCTATATACTACTTTGATAAATTACAATGAGAAAATACCATATACAACAAATAAGCACAAAAGCTTGCAAATAGAATTTATATGACTGAAAGTATCCAGATTTTCAATTTTTCTGGCTTCAAGCAGTCTAAACTATGTGCTTGTGTTACATTTTTAAAGTATTCTAAAGTTTTACTTGTACTTAATTGCAAGATCTCTACTTTGATTACTGAGGTTTGAACATGAAGTTTTGGTTGTTAGTTTTGATAATTCAGTTGGTTGTTTTCAAAAGAGTCACCACATTGTATAAATCTATGAAATGCTTTTCTATAGTTTGCTCTTTGATATGCCAATTTTTTTTCCCAGTTTTTATTTTTTATTAGTACCTGTTTGTATCACATAGTGATTACATTCCTTGTGGAGAATTGGTACATATACATAACATCTCAATTCTTTCTTTTCACCCCTTTCTTACACCTGCAAGGTATACAAAATTACCATGCTTTAACATTCAGTAGTAGAAGACAAGACTGAAAGGACCAGTATATATTTTGAGGCAGAGAGCTATTGGAAACTGCCTATCTATCTAGGTTATGTGATTTCTACTTTTCAGCAATGCCTTTGCATTTGAAGCCATACCTCTTGTATATTAGTCATAGTAGGATAGTTCTGTGGAGACATTTATTTTTCTCAAAATTGTTACAGTGCATCTCTGATTCCTCCCTGCCAGCTGCATGCTGCTATTTCTGTTTATTCTGAGTAATCAACTACTCTTTCACATTTCTACGGGCTCTGTTTTTGTGGTCTAGTTTTTCATTTGGCTGGAAAATATACTGGCTTCATTAGAAAGTTGGTTTGGTAAGCATGGCTATAATACAAATTGATGCATTTTGATCCAGGACATTGATAATTTGAACTCCATTTTGCTAATTGAAGACAACATTAGCAACATGCTTGCCAATAAATTCTTTCTAAAATTGAACAAAGGGGCAATAGCATTTAAGCTTCTAAATAGGGCATAGATTATTATTTTTAGAGTCTGTGTTAATATTTGTTTCTTTCTGTGGTCACCATTTATACAGAGGATTTACTGTTTTGCCTACCTAGAAACCTGTTATTTTTTATTTATTTATTTATTTTTGGAATTGGGGATGGAACTCATGACCTCGTGCTTGCCAGACAGGTACTCATGCCACTGAGCTAAATCCCCGGCCCAGAAAACCTTTTATTTTACCTAGTAAAATCACCTTGAATTTTTCCTGTGGTGACTCTTTCCTCAATTTTAATTCATATGATTTGAAATACATGTGTTCAACTTTGGACTTTAGCAATACATGGGACTAATATGACCCTTTCATGACACTTCAGTCTTTTCATTAAATTCATTGCTTCATTGAAATCCTTCACATTAATTTTATTAGAACTCTGTGGAAAAAATAAATATTTTCTTTCAAAAAGGAAGCTTAAATTGATACAATGTCATCTTAGTATCACTAGTTGTCATTTGGCACTAATTATAGTTGAAGGTGGCTGCCTAAAAATAAAGTCACAAATGAAAAAACAAATTAATGGTGAAGAGTTGCCTTCAGGGAAATAGTCTTGAATATCTCATTAGAACACACATGTCATAGCACTCATGATACTGTTTCTACTCTAAGACTTCTCTGTCTCACAAAATACTCCAGTTTTGATAGAATTAGCCTGAATTGGATTTCTGATGCTCACAACTAAAATGCACTATAAAGTATATTAATTAATATAGCATATCTAGTTTATAATAACTGGCACTAATAATTACAAAAACAAGCATGGCAGAACCACAAACCACAGGGTAAAGCAAATGCCTTGTCACATGATTAAATTAGTATCACATAATAAATTCATAAACACTGTTTTACTAATGTTAGCACCAATAGTCTTACCTGGAGGACCACTAGGAAACTATTAAGATACATATTTGCACTCAAAATTGAGAATTAACTTGCTCTTCCTTTCAGTTCTTTTTAGTTTTTACTTTCCTATGGATTTATCAGTCTCTCATGAGTTTGTGGAGTTACTTTAATTTCATAATACTAAGTGATATTTGCTGTTTTATTATTAGTGATATCTGCCCCCTTTTCAGGAAGGAGCCTATATATAAATATAACACAGCATAGTGGAGACCTAGGATGAGCTACGATGGTAACATTGTATAATGACAGTTCTGAACCTTGTAGGTCAGGAGAGAGTTGCTGCATAGAACAGGATTTGCCCAGCAAGACCTTGGTTTTCAGGATGATTGTCATTTCATTGTATTATACTGAACCTTTGAACAATCCATAATTTATTGCATGTCTTTCTGAATGTGTGCTTTCAGGGCAGAGTCAGCAATGTACTGACTTTCTCAAATAACTTTATCGAGGTCTTCAATGTGTGCCTGGGAACCCCAGGAGCAGAAGAGTTTGTCAGACTGTTGAAAGTCTAGATGCCAGATTTTTTGTTTTACAACTGATCAGTGTGGATTATGAGGTTTGGCAAGAGTCACATTTGCCTCCATGCCTTTTGCTTCATGAATATACTTACCAAGGAATAGTTTTGCTGTCCGGAATATTTTTCTATTATGTAGAGATAATTCTTTTTATGATCTTGGACTTCTTTGAATTGTGATAGATATATATTCTAACCTTACCTCTCCTACTTACAATTTTGGAGTCCTTGGGACTGAGCCTCCTTCCTAAGCTGGGATCATACACATGAACTGTTTTATAGGGTAGTATTTGTTATTGAGATAATCGTGATTAGCCCTGAGACTGAGATATATTAGTATGAATATATTTTAGTCAAAAGTGTTTATAAGCCCCTTAAACTGGTTCTATTCTTTGTCAAAATTTTAAATTTGATTTCTAAAACATATGATTTATTAAAAATTTGTAACCCATACATTCTATATTATGAAATTATTTGACTGAGGTTTATTCTGGATTTATAGGTTTTACTTGACCTTACCCATTCTTTTTACTATGTGAAATATCATGAGTATATTATTGGCATATGTTTCTTCTTGTCCTCAATGCTCAGAGAGTACACATACATGAAATGGCTCCCATGAGGGAAGAGAAGCAAACACCCTTGGGATGAATGAATCTCTCGGAACAAAGAGAAGATGCTTTTCAACATAGTCATGGAATAGGAGCATATAAGAAGTGATCTATCAGTACAGGCTCAAGGTCACAATTTTCAATTCAGAGAATCACCCAAGAGAGGACTTCAGAATTAGTAACTACAGCTGGGAATACAGAAGAAAGCAGTGCAGGAAGAAACACTGTTTATAAAAGTGAAGAAACTACAATGAATACTATTTTTTTTCTCATTCTGAAGAAATGACAGAAGAGGCATGCCCCTGACCCTCTAGCTGAAAATATGTAATATAAGAAGTGAAGTAAATCTGACTTTTTGGAGATTTTTAAATTCATTACCATTGCTGATGGTGTAGAACAGTTATGGTATATAGGACAGAAAAAGTAGTAACACAAAGCAAAAAGTCTGAAAGAACATAAAAGAAAGAAACTCAGGACAATATTTTCTAGAAATAAAGAAAAAAGAAGAGGAGAACAATTAATGATGCACAAGATTATCGAGAGAGACCTTGTGTCCATTCACAAGGAGTGGAAGGCTTAAGCTTCAGGGTTGATGGGGGAGCCCGTGGCTGGTAATTAGTTTTGTGATGGAACGATGAGAGTGATGCGAGTAGATCCCAAAGAGATTACTTTCCTACTCCAAGAGAAACGGACCCAGAGCATTAGAACACATGTGAATATATACATATATTCTCTCCCACCTCCCATGTTTCCTCTCCCTCTTTCTTCTCTCCTCTCTCCCTTTTCTGGTATGTGAATATATATTGAGAAGTTAGAGGTTTACAGGGAAAAAGACGGCCCTTATCACCACAGGATAACCATGCTGGCAACCTTCTCTTCAGCTTCCTGACTTTAAGAACTATGAGAAATAAATGTCTGTTGCTGCTTATTTTAATTCTATGGGAATTTTACTGTTGTTGTTATGTGAACTATAGTAATCACTTCACTTGTTACTGGGACAAAATACCTGACACACACACACACAACATAATGGAGGAAAGGTTATTCTGACTAAAAGTGTGCGAAGTTTCTCGTTTATAGTCAGCGGTTCCAAGGCAGGATGGCATGACCCAGAGGAATGGCAGACAGAAAGCAGAGAGAGCAAGTAGGGAAGAGCTGAGAGAGAGATAAAACCTAGGCCAGGTTCCCAATGAGGTTTGTCAAGACCATAAGGCAAATGTTCAGAGTTAGAATGAGAATTTATATTTTCTACATGTTCAAACAAGGCTTTCCCATCATATTATATTGTTCTAAATGGTTTTACCATAATTTCATATATATTCCATCTTTCCCATCACTGGCACAAAGTATCTGATGACTGCAATTTAAAGGAGGAGAGGTTTATTTGGCTCACAGTTTCAGAGGGTTCAGTCTGTGGTAGGCTGGTTCCAAGGCACAAATAGCATGGTAGAGATGTCTGGGGCAGGAATGCTGATCAAGCCCTTGCAGCCAGGAAACAAAATGAGAGAAGGTAAAGAACAATGACAAGAATAGACCTTTCCAGGTCTGGAGGCCACATCCCCAACAACTCACCTTCTCCAACCAGGATCCACTTCTAACTGCACATTTGGCTATGAACTCATCAATGGATAACTATAATAAAGAGTATAGTGTCTCATAATCCCATCACCTTCCTAAAGTGCCACCTCTGAACATATGAGATTGAGGGAGACACTTTGAATCTAAACCTTACATGATAAGAATTTAAAATGAGTCTACCATATCAGTAAGCCTTATTTTTAAATATAACTCTATCAATTTATTAAATTAGAGTATTTCCAGTGATATCAACTCATAATTTTATTGGTCAATATTTTGTTCCCTTGAAACAAATGGATACTGATTATGTCCCAACAGTAGTTTCATGTTTTCTTAGCAATGCAAAATTTTATACAGTTGGAAACGTCCTGGCTTCATTGATGGCTAGAGTATATAATATACTCAGGTATTACCATTTTGTTTTATGTACTCAAATTAGTCATCAGCTTTATTTAGATAAGTTCCACTACATCTTGAGAGTAAGAAGACTATTCCATAATGCTTGGAAAGTGAGACTTATAAGAAATGTCACAGGAATGCAATTAGGTAGAAAAGTTTGATACAGACAAGCTTGAGATTAATCTATCAGACTGAGTATATAGTAGATAATACAATGTTTTAAAAACAAACTATTCTAATGGCTATCTCCCTGTTAGTATAAATTGCCAAGTTTTATTACAATTGCTACTTTTTTCTGAAATTGTCTAACTTTATAAAACACCCTTTAAGCTTATAGTCAAAATTTTATTGTCAGCTAAGTGGTATTATAATTTTTCTTTTCTTTTCCAGTTGTTCAACTTAGGGATAATATAACAAAATTATCTTTCATTGTCATAGTACAGGAATTTGAGAGCTTTTATTCAGTTTATCAGCAAATACACTAAAATAGTGTTCTCCATAATTACTGCATATGCATCTTCTTATTAGTTTATATTTCTATGCTGTGTATTATTTTCTTCACATTCATTATTTTACTATTCTTTCAATTAAAACTCGTCTATTTCTCATCTGAATAATTTCCCCAGCTGTCCAGATCCATCTGTACTTTTGATCAAGCTGATTTATTATCTCTCACTTCTAATATTTTTTATTACAGATTTGGATGTGTTCTCATTTACATTTTGCACTGACTGCTTAATGAATATGTTAAATAATACCAAAGCACATTCTGATCCCCAGGGACCTTCCTTGATATGTCTATCTTCCAATGAGCCATAAAATGATTGTAGTTTTCTATTTGCTGAACTAATTTGTATATTCTTATAGTACTGTTACTTGTAAGCAATAAAACTGTCAGTAATGAAATCCTCATTTAACTAGAGTTTTTAAATACTCAACTTTTTGAAAAAAAGAAAAGTAACTAAAGAGGAGCTAGCATTATTGAACCTGAAAAGTACCACTTTGAAGAATCCTATTACAATTTTCTTGAAGTTCAATCTCCTTGACCTTTAATGACTATAACAACAACTAAAATTTTAAATATTAAGATGGGTGCAGCAGTATCCTCTGGCACTGTGCTAGAAAACTACGCCACAGGTGTTATTCTAAATTCAAGGGAATTGGAACTGCTAATTTTATAGAAAAGATCCCACCTTAGAATCATTCTACCCTACCCCTTATTCCAAAGACAAGCAAGTCTTTTAGAAAACCAGTAAATGTGGAAGCCTAGGTCTCTCCTTATGATCAGATAAAGTGAGCTTCTTGCATAACTTAAAATAAGCTGACTCATCTGTTTCGTACGATATGAGATTTTCTGTAGATTTAGATTGATACATAAAGCACCAGGGGATATATCCTTTTTTTCCCCTTACATTTATATCAAGTTCTAATTTGAACAACTCCATGGCAACTCCATGAGTGTATATATTCTAAGGCAGAGAAATTATCAGCTAAAAGCGAGTCTATTCCTACCATGGCTGTACTTATCATTATATTGAATCTGCCAATCACAATCTCGAACACGTTGCTTTTTTTACAACCTCCAGTACAGTGGTTGTTATTTCCTATACACCACTTTAGTTCCCTAAGAAAATATTAAAGAATGCAGTATATGATTTTGTGCCTTTGTCTTTACTACTTTTTCCGACCCAAGTTTTAAATCCCAGAGCAAGAAATGTGAT
This sequence comes from Cuniculus paca, assembly GCA_004365215.1. Classification (NCBI taxonomy): domain Eukaryota; kingdom Metazoa; phylum Chordata; class Mammalia; order Rodentia; family Cuniculidae; genus Cuniculus; species Cuniculus paca. The sequence goes on from RJWT010001550.1 coordinate 13,246, forward strand.
CAGTCAGATCCTGAAGGGACTTTACCAACAGGGACTTTTTAGGAAAAACATGTAATCGTTTAAAGGAAGATATCTAAAACCCAAAATAAAACAGCAGGTGTGATTTGCATTTCAATAAGCATAAACATGAGGTAGCATAAAATAATAAAGGAAGCACTAATGATGATAAAATACTACTAGATATAAAAGGGAAATGAAAATGCAACATGTTGACTAATGTATATGGAATTTAAAAGCTAGAATAAAGCTGGGTATGTTGGTACATGCCTATAACCTCAACTATTCAGGAGGCTGAGGCAAGAGGAGCAAAGAGTAATGCCAGTTTGAGCAAAAGGGGATTATGCTTCCAAACGAATTTTTTTTTTAAAGTTCTGGGGTGTAGTTCAGTAGCGAAGTACTCGCCTAGCCTGTGTGAAGTCCTAGGTATGATACCTAGCACCAAAATAAAACACAACACAACACAACACAGCACAGCACAACAAAAGCACTTTACCACATCTTATTTGCATTTAATGATGAAATCTTTTATTACATGTGGAGAACCGTCATGTCAATTCCCTCCAAACCCAGCTGTGATTTGTTTAGCTTTTAGCAGTGCAGACTGTATAATGGTGCTTTCCTTAAATTGGCTTTCAGTTTTAATAAAGGAGCTTGCATACCATGTTTATAGTAGCACAACTCAGAAAAGCTAAATCCTGGAAGTGCCCTATATGTCCATCCATACATGAATGGATAAAGAAAATGCGGTATTTACACAAAATGAAGTAATACTCTGCCATAAAGAAGGATACACTTGAGATGTTTGTAGGAAAATGAATGCACCCAAGGAGTTTGGCTGAACCTGTGTGTGTGCCTCATGACAGCACTCAGATGGTGCAAGGGCTAGCATTGCTCCCTGCCAACGGCAAGAGCTAAGCCCAGAGAGGCAGGCATTGAGACTGTGGGCTAAGATATGAGATAACGTCTCTGCTGAGGCCTGCGTGAACACAGAGAAAATTCCTTCCCAGAATTGACTACCAAACAGGCTACTCGGTAACCACAGCCTGAATCTGGCTGCTCTGTTCCTTTCACAAGAAAGTCTTATTTCCTCTTTTACAGGCCTTGTCTGCCTGGCCACTTATCTAGAACATCCAACCATAATCCCCTCATCATTTTCAATATAAATGTGATCAATAACACTGAGGTTCTGGCTGCCTTGTGGCCTTATTTTCCTCATGAATACTGGACATCCCAGATTCCCATTGCATTAATATTTGCCTCTTGCACTTTCTTTTTGCTGAGTGCTGTAACACCTTACAGGAAATTGGGAACTCACTGTAGGGGCCCCAATAGTTACATAATTTTTAAAGTTCTGTTTAAAATCTTTAGTAGTTTTTCATGTTTCACTCTTTAAAAAGTATGTATAAAGTGGGTATGGTGGTGCACACCTGTGATCCTAGTACTTTGGGAAGTTGAGACAGAAGGGTCACAAGTTCAAGGCCAGTCTGAGCAACTTAAGTGAGACATTGTTTCAAAATGAAAAGTAAAAAAAAAAGTGGGCTGGGGATGCAGCTCAGTGCAAAGGTCCTGGGTTCCATCCACAGTACTATTAAAAAAATTTTATCAACCAAAGTGTTTGGTTTTAATAGTTAAGTAACCATAAACCTTCTCAATCCTTTTCCTTTTGTGGCAGAGCAGTATTTAGCATGTATTTCTACATCTATTTAGGTGACTTATTTAAAGTAGAATATGACAAAGCATGCTGAAGTGACAGATAGCTTTCCTCTACCTGGAGAGAGTTAGGGACAAAGAACTAAGGAGACAATGAAGAAGAAATGTTTTGTGTGGTACTTTGGAGGTCAATAAATCTCGTATTAGTGCAAGAGAAACATGACAAAAGATATCCAATTAAATCATTATGCCAGTCATAGTATAACACTAGCAATTTTAGATTCCTATTTGATTATCTAGGCTCTATGTATTTAAGAAACAGTCTTATTTATACATGTATGTGTATATATATAATGACTTTTTATTTATTAATATCTTAAGATTGTCACAGTCCAAAAAAACAAATTGTTTCTGGGATAAGGAACCATAGAATTTAATTCATGTGATGAGATAAGAGAGGAAAAATTTTATTTACTTATTTATTTATTTGGGTACTGGGAATCACACTCAGAACCTTGTGTTTGCCAGGCAGGTGCTGAGCTGCTAAGCTATATCCCTGGTCCAGAAGAGATAAAATTTTATAACTCTCCTATCAGAATTTTTGGCTGGGACTGACAATTAAATAAGTAAAAGATGAATTAAAAGGGGAAAAGTATAAAAATGTATCTGATGTAAGTTTCAAGATACTCATGAGATCTCATAAAGAAATGAAGACTCAAGAAAGTAGCAAAAGCCTAAACGTTTTTATGAGGTTCAATAAAGAGAAGCAATTGTGGAAACATAATTGTGTGCAGAGGATAAACAACTTTCTCAGTCCAGATTCTGTGAGTCCTCTCTTATAACAAGAAAGTTACTTTCCTTTGGAATAAGGGGGTGTCATTTTCCATATGGAGGTTTCTCCAGCTTTCAGAAAATAAGAAGCAGAGAATCAGAGTGCACTTCTTGTACCTACTATATTTTTAAGTTTTGTTAGGCCTAAGTAGTCTTTGCACAAAAGTAGCAGTTGGGGGGTGGCATGTTCCACTATGTTTTAACAAGTATAGTCCTTCTCTTTGAAAATCAGCAGAACATTTAAAAGCCACTTGAGAAAAAATATAATTTCTCATTGTTGTCTAAAGATATTCAATAAAATCATCTAGAAACTTCAAAAATAACAAAATCAGATCCATAGAATGAAAATATTTGACAGGAAAAATAGATTGGAGACAAGTGTAAAAGATTTTTTAAAGGAATTCTATATTATTTCATGAGCAATACTGCTGATGTCACAAGGAAGGTATTCTAAGGTAAAGCAGTGAGATAGACAGTTCTGGACTTGAGCCAGGCAGAATGGAAACGGTTTGATAAATATTTTAACCCAATTATTTATTGCGGTTTTAATGTACATGTAGAATGATAAATGGAAAAAGTAAAAGTTCAAATTTCCATGATAAATGAAAAAGATATCTTCTCACAATACAAAATTAAAAAAAGAGAGCCATTTTAATTTGCTGTGTTCCATTTATGTTTTTTTCTAGTGGCCATTAAAGTGATAGTATGTCATACAATTGACTGTGTGATGGTCAGTTTTGATTGTTGGCTTGATAGGACTAAGTGACAGCAAGGAGATTAGTAGAGTATCTGTTTGAGTATGTCTGTGAGATATTTTGAGAGACACCTGTTATGTAGACCAACTAACTGAGAGAGGAAGATCTTCCCTGACTGTGGGTGACACTAACCAGTATTCTTGTATCCTGGATGAACCCAATAGGGAAAAGGAGGAAGTCAGCCTGAATTTACAAGCTGTGCTCTGCTTGATCACTTCTGTCTTTTATTACTGCAGTCGCCTATGCACCTCAGAGTCCAGCTTTCTCAGCCTTGCAATGGGAAGTCATACTATCATCAACAATTAGGGAATTTTTGTTTTCAGCCTCAGTTTGAGACTGAGGAATAGCTTCTGGATGCTCTCACACTTTACCATGCAGATGGCCACTGCGGACTTGATTATCTAGGCTCTGATCCTGTAAAGCAGTCTAACGTATTACCTTTCATAATTTAGATAGAATATATATTCTATCAATTCCATTTCTCTATGTAATGCTAACTAATACACTGTGTCTTGGATTTAATGAAATATGATAGTTGCTCATGTGCTGTAAAACTGTGACCAAGCTATATCCTAAAATAAGTATTTTTACAGATGTTTCAGAGTTTTCCTTTTTTTTCTCCTTACTAGTTCAGACAGAGCAACCAATAGAGTTGCCACTGGAGATGCCACCCAAAGTTATAAGAGTTAGTACAAATATTTTATTTTTGTACATGATAACATTGAAGAAAGACTAGAGAATATATTTAAGAAAATCTAAGAGAAATAAGAAGGAGTCCAACCCTTAAAATTAGTGAAGAACAGTTGTGTGATGACAGTAGACCTCTTGCTGTTAGATTTTTTGGTGTTTTGTGGTCACATCTCATAAAATTTTCTACCTCTGGAAACATGACTGGTTTAGCTACATTATTTATGCAAACAATAATGTACAAGATTATTTATTCACCTTGTAGTCTGGTAAAATAAGAAGTCTACTTAAGCAGTGAAGATTTTTTAATTCTAAAAAATGTAATATAACATTCTCAAGTTTCAGAACTTTTAAAGTAACATTTAAATAGTCTACTAGGCAAATAGAAAAAAGTTAAAAATAATTCATATTGGACCAAGCATATAGATGATATGAAAAAACAGAATTACTTAAGTCCAAATTTGTTCAATTTCCCCCTCCATTTTGCACCTGCAGTGTGTGGGCACAATTTAAATGAGATAACATCTGGCATATTGTAAGTGCAGTAATCAACAATTGCAGAAGCTTTTAAATTGTGACTGCACTTAGGGGGAAAGAGAAAAAACGTAATTAAGAAGCTGTGAGTCTAAGATTAAACTCGAGATTTCCACATAACTCATTCTTTGACTTGAGAGACTAAAGTCAAAGGTAAAGCAAATCTAACAGGGAATCAGAAGTTGCACAGAAATAAGTATCATAGTTCTATAATGGAGTGATAAACAGTGGACTTTGAATATGATTAGGTCCGGTTATACCTCCCAATGACACCACTACCTAGGAGTGGGGAGGTTAACTGGTTACTTAAACTCTGCATCAAATGTCCTCATTTATAAAACAAAAATAATAAAAACCATGTGAGTTTATAGTGGAAAGTATTGTAGAATATCACAACATAGGAGGCAAAATGAATGACTATATCCTTTGTCACAATATTTTTTGCTGTTTTAGATTTACGTATTTTATATAATAATTATATTTTGTGTATTTAACTTGACTCTATATACACAAACTTGACTTACAAATTTTCCTGGGGATTTGAAAATTATTTATTCATTCTAAGCTATGTATGAAATCATCTAATGTACAAATTAATATACTAGCTGCTGGAATTATAACTGTTGTGAATATAAAAAGTCTTTTTTTCATAGAAACTGTAAGGTGAGATATATTTTAGTCAAGTGTACGTAAGAATTAAAATGACAAGGTGAATGTGATAGACCCCTCAATAAGAGATACAACTTTGTAACATGAAAGGATGGAGAGGTCAACGAAATATTTAGCAAACCAAAGAGAAAAGAGACTAGATAGGCAAATTAAATCTTAAATCTTTTTGTTTTTGGATTTTTTTATTAAGAAGTGCAGTGTTATGAAATCAAAATAATATATTTGTATTCCAATTGATGTTTTAAATGAATCATAAGATACTTGAAAAATATTAGATGATGAAGAATTAATGGTAGTTTTCTCTGTAAGTTTCACATTTTATGTCCAAATTGTGTTTAAGAATTAATAACAAAGTATTCATTGAAATTCAACTTGGGCTAATGAAGAACGTTTTGACTGTCACTCAGATAAATTTAATTCACAATGATATCTCTTTGAAGTCCAAGGTATAATTTTTGGAGGTATGTAAAATACAAATTATAATTGGGCTCACTAGAATTTGTCATGACAGATCTTCACACATACATCCTTTCTGCTTCTGATCATTCCCTCCTTTTTCTGCATTTCTATATTTAGTTCTTTTTGGTGTCAGAAAGAAAAGAGAAGAATTCCAGTTCTAAACTGGGTGGAACTTTTCCTTCTGAGATACCTTATATAAATACAATAATAAAGTCTATCTTTGTTCTATCTATCTATCTATCTATCTATCTATCTATCTATTTTCCTATTTCAAGGCTCCAAATCCTGTGGGAAACATAGTACTGTGTTGTACCTTAAACCTCTGTGATGGATATCATGGACTCAAAAAATGATAGCTATTTAATTAAATTAAAATATTTCTGTAAATTTTTTATCAGTCTGTACACATTCTACTTATTTAGCAGTAAAATCTGTACTGTTTTCAGTAATGTGAATACTTCTAGAAAGAAAAACAAATTATTTAAGCACATTAATAGGAAAAAATCCTAATAATTTTATAACTCTATTTTTACAATTAACATTTGAATTTAATGGGGTCAATATTATTACTTCCCTATTATGAAGGATGAGTTATGAAACAGAATATGGAAATTATCTATTATGGAAATGTCTAAAGATACAAAGCCACTAAGCCTGGCTTATAGCTATTGCCTGAGAAATATTTGTTGAGTTAATAAACCCACAGAATATTCAGTGATAGTACCTGTATCTCTAGAACTTCATAACCTATTGAAAATAGAGCCTAGTGATATTAGAAAACCTAAATAGAAGCCGGAGAAACATTTTTCTTCATTTAATCATTAGTTTATGTATTTATCTATTTCCTCATCTGTTATTCTGTGTCATCCAGCATACATTTCTGAAAAGCATTTTATCTTTGAGGAGTATCATATGGTATAAGTATGCATCAGCATACAAGCCAATTGCATCATCAGTCTCCTCAGTGTTCATCTGGAAATGAAGACAGCCATGCAAGCTACTAGAAAACAGTAAATACAAGCAAAGTAAAGAATGTAAGGATATCAAAGAGTAAATCATGGCAATATTAAGTTCAGGAGAAAGACAATAAGACAAACTTCTCAGGATTGTGTAAGCCAAGCATTTACCTTGTGAATGGGAAATAGTCAAGCAATGGCAGACAACATTTGGAAGACAGATGGGAGGCTATTGCATGCATGCAAAGGAATACCACGAAGGGTGGAAGCCTGGAGGCTTGAAAAAGAGTTCTTCTTGGATGGGGCATAGTGTACAAGTAGAGAATGAAAAAATATGAGGGTAAAAGGAAGACTGAAAAGACAGAGAACCCAAAGATAAAGAGCCGTATACCATACTGAGACTTTGGATATATCGCCAAAGTTACAGTTTATTTGGAGGGTAGGAGTAGTTAAGTAGGGTAGCATCTTCATGAATGTTGCAATTTTGATTATTTCATAGATTCTTCCCGGTGACTTTATATGGAAAAAAATTAAAAAGTTCAAACAACCTACAGATATCAATTGATTTTAGTGATATTGGATAAGTTAAATCATTAGAAGATATGTTTAAAACAGTAACTATAAGACATCTTGTCTTGGCTACTTTCTCTTGCTGAGACAAACACCTGACACCTAAAACTCTGGAAGAAAAGGTTTATTTATCTTACAGTTTCAGGAGATTTCAGTCCATAATCAGCTAGCTCCAAGGCAGGGTGGCATGGCACTGGGGCAACACTTCAAGGTGGCAGCCAGAGCAAAAGAGAGCAAACAAGCCTCTTCTCTACCATTATATTGTGCACAGGCCACCCTCCCCTTCAGGATGGGTCTAACACTCACAAAATGTCCTTGCCTTCCTTTGCACAAGATGAGGATATTTACAAAGTAAGAACCCTGGCTCCCTGATGAGTCTCTCAGTTAAACTTTTAAATTTCTCAAGTTGACACAATGTATCAACCATAACACATCTTAATTATTTAGAATGACATCTTGGACTTTCTTCCTAATTTTGAATCTCAGAATTACATAGACTATCCTTGTTTCTGGAAAATATTGAAGATCAGATCGATCAACATCTCTTCCTTTAAATGAGGGCATAGAAAGGAAAAACCTCATTTATCACATTCCTATTGTTAAGATTTCACAAGTGACAAGCGTACAGTGAGCAGGTTGTCATACAAGACTCGAAAACTGACTTAATAATTACAAGGCAAGAAACCTTGTGACTTCTCTGACAAGCAAAATCAGAAGATTTCTTGTTTCTTTTTTTCTTGTGCATATATATGTGTGTGTGCATGCGTGTGTATTTAGTCTCAATGTAAGAGTTTCTATTGTCCAATCCCAGGAATCCTGTGTTTGGGGACAGAAAGCTGTTATTGCTGCTTTTGTAGAATTTCAAATGAAATCTTTATGTGGTGCAGTTAGATCATTTTTCTGTTTGCATTGCCTCTGGAAATTTAGCATATAATAAACTTAATAACAAAGTAATATCTTACATAATTTATTTTCATTCTTGCTAGAATGTTTTTTACGGTAACCCATTTAAAATTTTCTCTTAATTGGAACTAAAAGATTTTGCTATGGTCATTACTGGCTAGATAATTTTCAGGGTCTATTGCAAAATGACAATGTTAGGCCTTTTGTTAAAAAATGTCAAGAACTTCAAGATGGAAACAGAAGAACATTAAATCATACACTGGGAGCTTCTAAGCTCAAATCCCTCTGTATCTGCACAAATCACACACTCAGTGCTGTCTGGGTTATAAAACAACTACATGGGTTGATGTAGTTTGGGACCAGTTCTGGAACCAGAAATTTTCCTGTTCTTATAACAGTCCTTGTAACTGTACCATGTGGTAAAGCTTCCAGTTGCTGGGTCAGCAAAAGAGATACAGCATAATTTCTCATGAATTTATTATTATTGTCTTGTCAGTAAGTGTCAGATATTTGAACCATGTTAGTCCAGGTTCTCTCCTAACTGAAAATGTTCTGAGAAATATAAGGAAATAATTTTAATAGCTCTGAAGTTTGTAGAACTGCTATAGTTCTTAGTGGGTGCCCTTAATGAGTCACAGAAAGTCTTTGTAATCCTTATGCATCCTAGCGTAAAGTTTATTAAGGATAAGAGCTCTACAGTTGGAAAAATATAAATTCTGAAAACAAGAGGGAAAGTTATGACTACACAGTTACCCTTCCTTAACTTCAAAATATGATAATCTGTCTATTAAGGGAAGTAGATATAGACCTATACAGTATTCTTTAGCAAACTGACCAACATGGAAACTAGAGGTCATTGGAAATAAGAATGTTTGCTAACAACGTTTAATTCTCCATGATCCTTCTTTTAACACTTGTCATGTGAAAATCAAGGGCAATATGAATAATAAAGATATTAAACAGTTTTAAAACAATAACAGTAACTATAGGTACACTCTCATTGTCCAGTTATTTTCAGTAAACACCTGTGTGTTCAGAACCTTGAACATTTCAGACAGGAAGAAAGGCGGATTGCTTAATGAGTAGATGTCTCAGTGCTTTGGTACTCCCAAATGCTTTCCAAGTCTTTCCACACATCTTGAAAAACTGTGACTAAATTTCTGTAAAGATTTGCTGAAGGAGAGGAGCCTGGGAATTAGCAATCATTGTCAATCTTCATTCTATGAATATTTAAAATTTTGCCTGTAAGTAAACTCATTCCAAGAGTAATTAAAGTAAGGCTTAATAAGAGAATCATGTATTTTAGGAAAAATACAAAAATTCACTGTTTAGCAAAAGTAAAGTACCACACTAATTATTGGATGTGTTAGAATACCTACATCATTCTTTTCATTTCTGCAAAGCATTTAAGTACTCAAAATGTTCTTTTATAAAGGCGCAAGTGCCAGAATTTGTTGTAATTGAACATCTAAGTGGAAGGTTGGCAATATAGCACTTGACATAATTTCAGGACAATCAATTTATTTATTTTATTCTTAGCTGTGTAATCTTAGAAAGTCACAAAATATTGAAATTTCTTAATATTTTATATAAGGTCAATTTATTCTTGCATTCTGTGATTTTTAGGTAGCTGATTACTGCAGAGCAAATTTTCGACTTCTGAAGATCAAATGGAATTTATCTTTCTTTTTGTTTTTTCCCCTGTAATTAGAGCAAACTCCTTGAAAAGTTTAGGATTTTCTAATACTACTTCTTACAAATATGCAAGTTTTAAAATTATAAAATAAAACCTTATATATTTTATCACCCATCATACATTTAAGTATCATAAAATATTTAACATATTCATTTAGGTCTACTTTTAAAGGACACTTAGGTAAATATATTTTAAAGGAGAAAGTAAGAAAGCAGATGTGAAAGAAATTTAACACAATGAACAGACAAGCATCAGTTGATTCAGTTGCGACTGGAACAGACTTCAACATTTCACTTATGCTGAAACAATGATTAGTAACTGAGTATAACTACATTGTTTTTGAAAAAGATTAAATTTTTTGAAATTTACAGATATGATATATAATTATCTCTTTATGGCAAAGTTTAACTGCTAAAATTGCCTTCATTTTAAAATTAATGATAGATAAGAACCTATACAAAGCAAGATTTCAGTTCGAAATCACAGAAAAAATAAAACGGTTATAACGACACTATTTGCCACTGATAATGCTAATTACATTGTCTTATATTTGATGAAATATTAGTATTGCTTATGTTTAATGGCTAAAGTTTCTGTAATTTTGCTTTTTAAAATTTTACTAACAACTGTGATTTTCCAACTGAAAGCTTTTTTTTTCCTATTAAGTATCTTTTTAAGAAACAGTAAATTGCTCCAGTTTTCTTTTTTGTACCAGTTTGCAGACATTTCAGATGAGACCTATCATGTTCAGGGTGATATGACCTTAGTCCCAATTTGCAGACACTTCAGGAGCGTCCTTGTAGATACTTTTACCCAGAATGAGATCAGCTAACTAATTTATACCAGAGACCAGGTAAGATAGTTTAAAATCGTAAGCTAAATTGTCCACATATAATGAAAACTAAGTTGATGAGAATCAGGTAGCCATTTCCTTTATGTGAAATTACAAAAACAGAGTAAGATAATTACTTCAGCAGACCCAAATAAAAGAACCCTTTTATTAAGGTATTTAGAGTACTTCAGTAAACATTTGTTGACTGAATCTTATTCATATGCGATTATTTCTTTGCTCAAGTCTTTTGATTTTAATAAATGAACAGGGGAAGAATGAGACTCTAATCATGAAGGACTATAATTAAGAAAACCCTATTGGACAGCCTTATTATACTGATAAGAGCAAAGAATATAAGGTTCTAGCCTGAGATTCCTGGAGGCAGGAACCTGTAACCCAAATAGACACATTCAACTCTGCAAATGGTAGATGATTTTTTATTAAGTATAGAGAAGCCTTATACAAATCAAAAAGATTGAAGAAAAATATACAAACGTCTAAGACTATTTTATCTACTTTTTATGGAATGATTTATCCACAAATACTTACCTTTCTAATAGCTGCCAATGCATGATTAAAATCCTGACTATTGAAGTGGTATGCAATGGTAGTCACTCTCCTCAGCTACTAGAGTGGCTGAAGCAGATGATCACTTGAGTTCCAGAATTCAAGACCATTTGGGTGATGTAACAAAAGCCTACCTGTGAAATATGATAAAAATTAAAAATAAAATAAATTTCTGACTCTTGAAATAACAGAATGTGTAGAAAAGTCATATAATTCTATTTCCCATTCCGCTATAGTAACAAATGGCTTTTTCTTTATGCTTTGCTTCCTAGAATAATTGGTAATAAAACTTCAAATTCATTAGTTTTAGTTTCTAACCTCAATATATCCTATGAATTAATTGGCTGATTCTGCACATTGCATGGAAATCTAACATTGAGATATAAAAACTTTGCCATATGGCAAATTTAGATATATATTATTTCAAACTATGATAAAAACTTTGTTGAATTTTTAAATCTATGAAATATTTGCTTATAACTTTAAAACTACTATGTTAACAATGAATTATAAAGGTTATAATCTCATTCCTATAGATCAAATATTTTCAGATTTTTACCAGTTTTAAAAGTTAACTTATTTTGACTGAACTTCTTGCATAATATGTATTAATAATTCTTTCTCTACAAGGTGCTAACAATGTATATGCTTATTAAGCAGATCACATGACATTTTAAGCTTACAAAATGCACTTGGGACATGGACAAGAAGATACATGTTTAGACTGGTTGAGGTGAAATAACCGAACACAAAAGATCACAAATCTTAAAGCCAAGGAAATTTTTAACAGTGATGAACATCTGCTCAATGCCTAAATTCTCTCTTCTGTATTTATATGATACATTTTAAGGAGAGAGATGGGAAATTATTTTTAGCATGCAACATAAAAACCCTTTAAACTGTATTTTTTTATCTTGATTTCTACTTATAATTGCACTCTAATTTGGATAAACTTTCAGAATTAACCAAGCATAGTATTGTTCCTTAAATTTCTCACACTGAATTGTAGTTTGCCAACCTCAGAACCAGTAATTTATAAGTCTGTTACAACAAAATGTTCAGTCACTTGATTAAAGGTCAGATTGTGATCTATCACAAGACCATTGCTTATAATCACACACCCTTTCCTTTTGTTTTAAGAGTATAGAGAAGAGAGAAAGAAAGAAAGAAAAAAGAAAGAAGGAAGGAAAGAAAGAAAGAAAGAAAGAAAGAAAGAAAGAAAGAAAGAAAGAAAGAAAAAAGAAAGAAAAGAAAAAAAGAAAAAAGGAAAAAAGAAAGAAAGAGGCCAATAACCTTCCAAATAAATGCTACAGAGGAAGGAAAACATTACAAATCCTTCACAGTGTCATTGTTAATATCCCTGAAACATTTTGGAAAAGGACTTACTAAAATTTGTTTACTCTCTTTTCCATTCTACAACACTGTTATCCCAATGGTAAAATATAGGTCAATTGTACAGCTTCTGGAGTGGAACATTTTACCCTAAAAAAATCAAATTGATCATACCACTAAAGTAGAAATTCATGTGTGGTTTTTTGTACAATGTTGTAGTTTATATTTAAATGTCCTCACAAAAGCCTATTGCATTCATAGGTGGAGCTTTGGGAGGTGAATGGATCAGGAGTGTATGATCCTGGATGAATCTACTGGTGGGTTTATACCTGGGTGTGATGCTGGGAGGCAAAGTCTGGTGGGAGAAGATGGGCCAGTGAAAAATATAAATCCCTCCTAATGCTTTGATTCTGCTGCTTCCTATGTATCATGCCCTTCTGCCAGACTGCCTTGCCTTGGAGTCAGCCAACCACAGGCCAAAACCTCTTCAAACTGTGAGCCAAAATAAACCTCTCCTCCTTTAAGTTGTGGATGTCAGGTATTGTGTCTCAGTAATAAGTAATTAAGATGTATAGGTATAATGTTATGATATTTTATTTTTATGCACAGCATCTTCAGCAGACAAAAGAATAAGAAAGATACCTGAGTTAAATGCTGTGAAATAGTAATTTCACTTGGTCATACTTATGATCTTTTAGGGGCTTAAACTTTCCACCACTTCAGAAATTTTGATATAATTTATTTATAACTTCTGTAGATTTACAGGTAGGATAATCAACTGTTGGCTTTGTCTCTACAATGTGTTTCAAAATTTCAAGGTGGGTGTGACTGTCAAAATTGGAGCAGCTGTTTAATCATTCTTAGCTACCTTCAAGCAGTGACAATTAGCACTGCTTCCATATTGATTCTGGAACATGCACTATTAACTACAGTGGTTAGTACTATTTTTACAGGACTCAAAAACCCAAAAGAGAATATGTAAATAGTAGGGTTTTGACATACTTAAAAAAGTCTTTATAGTAATAGCATTATTAATGATAGGAATATCAATGTTACTTATGGTATTTAGTGATAGGAATATCAATGATAATTTCTGGTATTTATACTAATAGAATAATATTTAAATGTGTCGTTTCAAGAAAGAGTGAACTGTAATTATGAATAACTTTGGCCAAGGTAAAAACTTGCATGATAGTTGCCTTATCCTCATTTAGCATTTTGTTTAAATATATGGACTTTAGTCTTTGCAGATTATTGTGCATCAAGGAATGATCTGATTTTACAACACTGATACAGAAAATATTTGTGTAGGTGAGGAGTTGCTAGTATATTTTCTTAACTTTTCAATAACTATTTAGAAGAGATTGTTAGCCTCATTTTAGACATATGAAAACTAAAATAGAGAGATGGAAAAGTCACTGAATGTTAAAAAAATTCCATAATTAAGCTCCCATCTGGTTTATTCCAAGTCCCACACACAAATAATGGGAAGAATTGAAATTTCTCAAGTAGGTAATCATGGGGGTGGTAGTGAGCAGTGTCTTCAAATCTCCAATGCTTTTTCTCTTTGTTCTCAGTATTTTCATGAGAAGGGTTATTCATGACTTCCTAGCAATTTTAATGAAAGCTCAAATGGTTTGAAAATTTTCATCTCAGTTCTAAATAACAAAAGTCCTAAAAAAGAATTTTAAATCTCTATTGATCTAACCATATAATCACTATGTTTACAGCCTGATATCTTCTAAAACTAAGTATATTTTATGAATAGCAATAGTTTTAGCCAGCCACATAAAATTAATCATAGACGTTGCATTAACCTGTCTTATGATCAAACTCATTCGGATTTCTGCTTTGTAAAAGAGGAAAAAGCCACAAATCAAAGGAAAATTGGAATTGAGGTTGAAGCAGGTTTATCTTTAAAATGTCTAATTTTGGTGAGTTATGTCTTCTACCATACTTCTCAGTAATATAACTTTTTGAAGTGAATCTCCTTTCTGGCCAAAAAGAAATAAATTAGTAGATGAATAAAGGAAAAATGAGGTACTGGAGAAGAATGACGACTTTCTAATATATCATTCATCTACCAGGTATATTGAAGATACTTATATAGTTAGCTGTTCTAATCCTTAAAGCCTTATAAAGATTTATAATTTAATACTAAAGATTAAATAACACTCAAAGTTGCACACAATGTCCTCTATTTAAGTATCATAATTACTGTCAGTTAAATAAATAATAAATCAACCTTCTTATACCAAGGCAGAAATTCAGGTACTGTGAACCACTTGTATCTTCTTGCTATTTCACTGAATCTTTATTGTCTTTTATATTATAAGAACTTTCATATGAATCCTCTCCAAAATAATAAAGAACAAGGAAATCACTAGTGTAGAAAAGATCATTTGGGGCTTTCTCACAGGCAGGATGTTTCTATTTTTCTTTTCTAAGGTCACACAATGATTCCTTACAGCAGGAGTCAGCAAACTTTTCTTTCAGGTCTAGATAGTGAATATGTTAAAATTTTGCTGGCTACATGGTCTCTGTCACAAATACTAAATTCTCCTGTTGGAGCAGAAAAGCAACTATAGACAAAATGGAAACAAATGGCATGGCCGGGATCCAACAAAATTTTATATACAAAAACAGGCCAGAATTGACTCACTGATTCTAGTCTGCTGACTGTGGCATATAACGTAGCTTCATTATATACCTTCCATTTGGCCAGAATACTTCCTTAGAGGTTTTGTTTTACTTTTTCCAAATATACTAACTCTCAGTAAGCTGCCTGTGTCTCTACTTTCCTTTTAGGATGAAATAGATATTCATATTAAAAATCTTAGCCATTTTTCAAATGCCATTTCAACTCTACCTCATCATGAAACTTTAGTAAGTGTGATATTTTATACATATTTGATTTATATAATTTCAACCATTGTGGCATTTTTTATATTGCTGACTTGTGATAATACAATAGTATTCATTTTTTCCCTGCACATAGAATATTTTTAATTAAAGGAACTATAAATATTATGTAATGTTATCCTGTTATGGGAAACATAAAAACTAGAGAAGCCAAATAATTTTCCATGAACAAATACAGTAAGTGACAATAGAAATCCCAGTTTTCTTGAATCTTACTTTAAAAACTATTATTAAGGAATAACAATACTTTACAAAGGGATTCCTAGGAGCACATAGCTCAGTATCCTATCAAGTACAAGAAATTCTTCCATCAGCTTACTAGCAATTTTCTGTTTTCAATATTTCTAATTACAGGAAAGTAACTGCTGTTGTGCCTCTACTCAAAAAGTTACGTTTATTTTTTTCTTAGTTTTTGTTTTTAAAATTTTTATTAGTACGTGTTTGTAGTACATAATGATTACATTGATTGTGCAAAGTTGGTTCATGTACTTAACACATTTTAATTCCTTTTATTTCTCCTTACTTCCCCCATCTCTTGGTCCCTAAATAATTTATTTTTCTGAAAGTACATTTGTTTCAATTTTCCAATGAATTGAAATGACACTATGAAATTCTTTGCTAACATATACAGAGTTGGTGAAATGGTGATCTGATGAAAGTCATTCTAAAAATAAATCTGTGAAAAGAAAGTAAGATGAGAATCTTCATTACCACCTATAGTTATGCATTCATCATTGGACAGATCTAAACTCTAATAATGACCAAAACTATCTTTATTGCAATATTTACCCACTTTTGCATAATCACTTTCATGATATTTTCTCATTTTCTTGTGACTTTCACCTGTACTTATTTAAGAAAAAGTTTTAATGGTTCTTTTCAATTCTTTTTTTCCAGATTACAACATATTAGAACTGTTATTTTGCCATAGAGTATGATTCCAGGAATTCTTATATAACTCACATATGTATATCTTTTAAAATATGATACTTCCCATAGTAGTAAATAATCTGGCTGAGTACAATGACAATTATTTTCTTTCAATCTTTAAACTAGAATTTTCTTAATATAGGTTCATTTCATTAATGAAAGACACTCTAACCTAAATTTGTTAGTAGTTCATATGTATCCTTTGTCATTTTCAGTGAGTTAAGAGTAAAAATGATTTTTATCTTTCAACAAATTTTCACATAAGGTATTGTCTTATTTCCTGGTGAGTGGAGCATTTGATAGATGCTTGAAATTCACACTGTCTGTGGAATTCAAAATTGTGTGATTTAACCTCATATGTTGTCAATGGTAATGCTACATAGTTAGAAGTCTTGGTTTAATTTCCTAAATTAGCGAACTTCTATTAAATAAATGGAAAGAGTCTTCTATGAGTAGTAAAGTCCCTGGAAAAGAACATTAAAAAAAATCTTTTTGAAGCCTTAGTCTTAATGTAATAGATGTAAAAAGGCACAATACATTTGGATCTGTATTTCACATGCTTTTACTAGAATAAGTATTCTCGTGATGCAGAAAGTTGGAAGTACTGTTGGATTGTTTTTATACATAGTCATTGGATTTCAAAATTTGTGATCTAAAGTTCAAAAAATGGACGGTACAGAATTGGTGATCAACTGTAAAGGACAATTTAAATGATTGATATCTTATAATTTTTCAGTATATTGAAGAGACAGTGAAAGAGTATAAAGTTATTGGTAGTTATTGGTATGACACTTCATTTAATTTTTGCCATTTAAAGTTAGCATTTTAGTGGGCTAATTTAAATTTATTCTATTTTTACTAGATTCCTCTTTATATATATTATTTTAAAAACATTTATTTGAGAGAACAAAAGAATAAAATTATATGCAAAGGAAAATCAAATCAAACACAAAACCAAAAATAGAAGCAAAAGGACATGGAAAATATAACTGGTTTTGTCAATGCCACAAGACTTTCTCATGAAGTTATTTGGGTCATGATCTGAAAATGTGCACAACTTTCTGAGTCTTCTAAGTCACTATGATACAGCTAGAACTGTAAGCAAACTGAACTCACTTGCAAGTGTCAACTCTTTCTTCTATTCTCATTTTGAGTGGTTACTTGACTTGTATTGAGGAATAATATCAATGTATCAGTCAGTTGATTAAAGGCTTTCAGCATGAACTTAGATTTCAAAATGGTTGTGACTACAGTGGTATCATTTATATGCAGCACTAATTTTGTAGAATTTGATGACACCCAGGTTATACTTTATTCACCAGTGTTTTGGTTACTTTTTTCTCACTGTTGAGACAAAATACCTGACACCCAAAGTGAAGGAAGGAGAGGTTTATTTCTTACAGTTTTGGGGGTTTCAGTCCATACTTAGCTGGTTCCAGGGCAGGATGGCATGGCTGAGGGGCAGCCATTCATGGCGGCTGCAAGTGGCAAGGCAAACCTTGCAAAAGAGGGAAAACCATGCCTCCTCCTCATCCTTACATTGTATGTCAGCTCCAGCCCTGGGTGGGCGCAGAACTCACACCACCAATCCCAGCACTAGACAATGAATCAATCACAAATGCTAGATTCAGCCACTTCCATGACTACATGAGGCTTGTGGGGCCACCTAGACAGAAACCATAGCATTCCACCTCTGGCCCCTAAAGACTCATGTTCATCCCTTACACAAAAGACATTTACTTCATCTCCAAGAGTTGCCAAAGTCCTAACAGTTTAAGCATTGCTGAAAAGTCCAAGCCCCAAGTTTCCTCCAAGATCTAAGGCAAACTCTTAGCTATAAGCCCCTGTACAAATGAAAACAAAGTTAAACATTTCCAACATGCAATAGCACAAGATAGACATTACCATTCCAAAAGTTACAAACAGGGGAATATAAAGCATTGGAACCAAAATAAGTCCAAAATCCAGCAGGGCAAATGTTAAGTCCTGTAGCTGTATGTCCAGCATCTAAAGCAATCTGTGGCAAATTATGAGCTCCAAAGGGCTTGTGTGGCTCCACCCCCATGGCACTTTTAGGGGCTTTAGTTCCCACAGCTTCTGTCTTAGGCCCACTCTGTTCAATTTTTGCAGCTTTTCTTAGATGATCCATGCTTCTGGCTTTTCTAAACTTCTGGGTTTTTTACTGTACAGCTTCACATATTGCCCTTTCAGGGGCACACTGTCTGGCCTCCTGGGCCCTCTGAAATTGGAGTGGAAGCCTTTTTAACTTCAGAAAGTGTGTATTCTTTATGCACCTAAAACCAGCACCACATAGGTACAGCCAAGGTCTGCTGCCAGCTGGAGCAGTAGGCAGGCTTTCGTTCTTCTTGGCCATAGAAGTTAAGTGCCTGGATTGCTGGGCACTCTGAACCTGATTGTGAAGAACAGATTTTCTGTGTGGCCACCATTCTGGAACCTCATGTGGTCTCTGCCACCATTCTGGAATGTGGTGCTCTGCAGCTTTCTCCCCCAGGCAAAATCTTTTACTTTCGCAGCTTTGAGTCAGCAAAGGATGGAGACCTGCTGCATTCCACGATGCCCCCAGGCCATCTTTTTTATTTCTCTATTCCTTCTCAGCAATTGAGGTCTCAGCTCTATCTTTGTAGTCCACAACTTTCTGGTCAAACTCACAATGTTTTGAATCATCCTGATGGGCTCTTTGCTCTTGATTTGCAACATAAATCTGGCTAAAAGCTCCCAACGATAGCCATGCCACAGCTTCAACATTCAACTTTCTTGAAATTTCTTTTGCCAGATTAATCAGTCCACCATCCTTAATCTCAGTCTCAGGTAAAGTCTCTGGACATGAGCACAATGCAGAAAAACTTTCTGCCAAGCCATAACACACATCATCTGGAGTCCAACAACCAATGCAATCCTTCTTTCTAGCAGAAACCTCTTGAGCCTGGTCTTTAATGGCAGGCTTTCTATCAGCCTTCTGGTCTCCTGAGCTCTGACCACAATCTCCCATGCAGAACAGCCTAAGCCATTCCAGCTCTACTCTTTCAGGCAACATCTTTGAACCTTTCCAAACTCTTCCCACAAGCCATTCCCAAAGGCTCTTGAACCACATGGTGAGGTACACTCACAGCAATGACCCCACTCCTAGTACCAAATTCTATCTTGGTTACTTTTCTCTCATTGTTGAGGCAAAATACCTGATGCTCAAAGTGAATGAGGGAGAGGTTTCTGTTCATACTTAGCTGGTTCCAAGGCAGGGTGGCATGGCTGAGGGGGCAGCTATTCTTGGCAGCTGCAAGTGCAAGATTAGCCATACAAAAGAGGGAAAAACACACCTCCTTCTCAACCTTACATTGTATGTCAGCTCCACCCTTGGGTGGGTGCCAAATTCATGCCACCAATCCCAGCACTAGACAATGAATCAATCACAAACACTAGATTCAGCCACTTCCATGACTGCATGAGGCTTGGGGGGCCAACTAGGCATAAACTGTAACAACCAGCCTCTTTAAATCAGACATTGTTGATTGGCCTGTCAACACTGTAATGTGTAAATCTGATGAATTTAGATAGTGATTATTTATGAGAAGGGGCAAAAAGTAGCAGTGGGAGGGACATATTCTTTTTGGCTTGAGATAGTGCCCTCACTTTGTATCTGGGAAGAAAAAAAATTATGTGCTCTTGCATAAATATAGTTGTTAGAGATATTTTATGTTTATTTCTGTTAAAAATTGTTTGAATTCAATAGAAATTAGTAATTGACTTGATATAATTACACACATACTCTAGAAATTATAAAACTACAGATAAACTCATAAATAAAAATTTCAAGAAAGATTCACATATATGCTTGCCTTGGAAGGCTTCTGTGATGCTGTGATGAAATCCAGGTACCACAGAATAATCTCTTTATGTCTAGGAATGACTGGCTCCTGATCCTTTGTGGACACCAAAATCCATGGATGCTCAAGTTTCCCAATACTTTTCCAGATTACTTATTTAATAAAATGTAAATGCTATGTAAATATTGTTATAGTGTTATACTACATACTGTTTAGGAAATGATGGTGGGAATAAAACATTTATACCTGTTCAGTACAGACACAATTTTTTTCCAGTTATTTTTTAATCTGTGGTTGGTTCAGTCTACAAATGTAGAACCTACAGATACAGATGAACTGCTGGAGTTCTGTTACAGTCCACAGCAACAAAGAAGGTTCTCAAGATTGACATCATGATTTACCAGATGTGACAGAAGAAGCCCCTGGGTGATTCCAGGCCCATCACCCATCAACTACAATCCGTGAGAAATTCACAGTAAGTGCCTCCCACCAAAGCATAAGCAACTGCTAAATTTAGAACAGTAATAATAAATAGTGTTATTTGAGTACTATCCGATATATCTATTTATGCAGGAATAGTTATGAATTTTAAACTGGTTTTGAGGTAGGATGGAGGAAACAAAGATAGATGAAAAATCATAATTTTAATATTGCACTTGTAATAAAAAATGCAGATTCAAAAAACAAAACAAAACAGAACAAAACAAAACAAAACAAAACCACTGCAGGTTCATAACACAAATTCAGTGAAAAAAAATTTAAGTTAAAATAAGTTGTCCCCCTTTACCTGCAAATGAACTATCATCTTTCCTTTTTACTTCCAATGGTCTTCAGCTATTCTTTTTTATTTGCAAAATGAGTTTTTTTCCTGCCATCACTTGCCATTGCTATTACCTATGAATGTGCCATCACTTCCTTCTTCTACAGAAGAGGATCATTCCCTTTTCTTTCCTCTTTCCATAGCTTTACAGTTTCAGCAGATTTCCACGCAAAATCCCCTATTATACATAGCCAGCTGCAGACTATGATGTCCCTCTTGAGAACCCTCACTATTTCTATGAGTACATACTCTGAGAATTCTGCTTAATAAGTCCTTTCTGTCTCTTATTGATGTATCTTGACTATTCTTTTTCTGTGATGGATATCTGTGAACCTGTAATTTGCCATGCATGGAGTTAGTCAAGTTCTGAATTTCCCCTTTTGGTACCTTCTTAGACCCTCTCCAGTTAGTACAATTAGAAACAATGAAAAGTCCATCCATTTTAATCTTACACAGCCCCCTAAGGCCATCCCTTCTTCCATTGTCCTAAGAGAGGTTGAAAATTATGTAACAGCAACTCAGAAAATCTCTTATGCTCTAGACAAAAGACCCAATGTGTTGACTCTTTTAGCTTGACCTTCAGTCATCTTCATCCTACTCATGCCTCATTATGGGTTCATATCATACATTAAGATCAGAGAGAATTCTAGGACAAGCATGCATGTTGAGAACCCTTAAGATGGGACAGTACTCTGTCAGTCATTCCTGTCAATCACACCTGCAGATTCAAGAAATGCACCTTGGCTGAGGTATAGATTCTTTAAATTCTGGAAGCCTGACTTAGTGTGGGCTGTTGCTGCTTGTGTGTGCAGTTGATGTAGGAGAAATATAACTCCCAAGCTGCAAGATGTCAAATGTGCCAAGTTTGTGTTCCCTGATATTGAAGAATGAATTGCAAAAGACAAAGGAGTTTAAGAGTAGGAAAGGGTTATTGAGAGATAGCCTCTGAGAGACAGGAGGGGTCCTGAGCAAATTTCCACTAAGACTATATCAGGGGTGATTTTACACCTAAAGGAATACCTGGCTGCAGAAACAGATACCAGTTCTATGACTTTTATTCTCAGACCATAGGTAAATGCTTTATTCCTCTTCTGAAGGATCCTGAAATTATTTTTTCCACAATGGGAGTCAGCAAACCTGAGAACTTATTACGCAAATAGAATGGATTTAAATTCCTTATCTTGTTGCCTGGACAAAGGCTTCTCCTACTGCGTATCACCTTTTAGTATATGAAAGCTGACAGAACATTGAAATATAAATCTTAATTCCTCAATCCTGTATCAATTTGTTGAAATTCTAATTTAGTACTTCAAAAGTAGGCCCCATGTATGAGGATTTTTAACAATTCTCCAAATGATTTTTTCTAGAATATGTTTGCAAATTTCAAACATAAATTGTATGTGCATTTGTTAAAATTAGGGATTCATTCACTTAATAAATTGTTATTGAGCAGCTATCATCTCTCGAATATTGTTCTAAGTATTGCTTATTTGGCAGTGGGCTAAATAGTCTTTTGGCTCTGTCACAGTTCATGATTTTAGAGGTACAGGGGAGTATGGATAGACAATGCAACATAAATTACATGTTATATCTGATTGAGAGCATTTCTATGGAGAAAATTAAATGAGTAGAGGATATATTTAAGAGTGAGGTTGATATTTTGTGCACAGTGGTCAGAAAGATCCCAACAATAAAGCTATATTTAAGCAGAGATACAAAGAAATGAAGGGAACCAGCCTTACAGCTATTTGACTAAAGAGTATACCAAGGAAACTAAAATCAAAAACAAAAACAAACACAAAAACAAAAACAAAACCAACACAAGCAAACAGTATCCATGAGACCATAGCACAGTGAGGACAAAAGTAGTAATGACAAAGACTCCGGAAAGTATGGAGAAGCAGGTTTACAGGAAATGGGGATTCTTTGCCCGCATGACTTGTGTTTTGAATAAGACAGAAAGTCAAAAGTTGTGAGCAAGATTTATAGCCCATTCAGACATTAATAGTGTTATTATATTTTAAGATATTGATCATAGAATTAAGAATCAAAAACAGGAGCCAGAAAGAAAAAGTGTTTCTGAATTCTTATAACTTTTAAAATTATTTACTTACGCACTAAGTGCATTTAATCTCAGTATGGTAAACAGCACTTTTTGTTTTGTTCGTTATTGCATCTTCAGAAGCTTGGGCACATGTGGCATACAATAAGTACTCAATATTGTCTATATACTGGCAAACAAAAAATTGCCAAGACGATTAGAAATATTGTAGAAAGTAGTTGCAAGTTTTGAAGTACTTACAGTTGTTCATAGTATTCCATTATTACTGTTTTAATCACTGTGGTATTAGCAGAGATGAACCTCCCTGTTTTTGGTATTAGTAATTTTTATCTTATTTTTTCTTGTTTGACCTAAGGCCTTATCTATTTTGATCTTTTCAGAGAATTAGCTTTGGGCTTTGTTGATTTTCTCTACTGGTTTCTTACTTTTTAAAATTTCATTGATTTCTATCATAATTACTATTTCTTTAATTTTTCTTGCTTTAGGATTAAATTGTGCTGTTCTCTTTATTGTCAAAAGAGGATGTCTAAGTTACTGACTTTAGGTCATCCTTTAGTTGAAATACATGCATTTAATGCTATAAATTTGCCTTTCAGCACTGTTTTCACTGCACCCACAAATCTTGATGTTTTGTTTGTATTTTCTTTAGTTCAACATGATTTTAAAGTTCTTTGCCAAGATTTTCTTTGTACCAGATGATATTTAAAAATGTGTTTTCTTTTATTTCCAAATATTTATGAATTTTCCAGCTATCTCTAGCCAATTACTGACTTGCTGTTTAATACCAGTATAGTCTAGAACGTATTTCGTATAATTTTTACACTTAACATTTGTCTATTCAAGTCTAATTATTTATTTACTTTTTAAATATGCCAGTATTTATTTTAATTGCTCCTATTTAAAGATCCTTAGTTTTGGAGAGTACTAAGACATTTATTATCCACTCTTTCCACTACTTAAAGACTTTCACAGGTTTCAGCAAATTCACAATATTCTCAAAACTATAGTTTGGAGTTGTTCTTGATGTGTCAGCAGACTCATTATCAATCCATCTCACAAGTGCCTTTTATTTTTCTATAATATTGAAGTCATTAGCACATTGCAGTTTGTGTAAACAGGGCAAAATATTATACAGTGCTTTTTCCAAATTGTTAGAGTTTTGCATTAGTCATGCAAGCCATTGAGAGTATTGCAGTCCAAATGTGTGTCTAATATCATGGGTTAAAGTCTTATGGATAACAGTAGTAAGACACTGGTGAATTCAGGAATACATTAGTTATCAAAACGGCATAGTCACTGTGAGATTTTTGTGAAGTTTCTTGGCTGCATCTTCATAGTTTGAGGTGTGGAAATCCCTGTCCTACCTGGTAAAGTTGGTGAAAGCACGTACCCACTGTAAAAGGGGCCTGTCCAAAGACAAAATTCTAGGACTCTCTTGGGTAAAGATCAATCATTTTTATCCTCATAAAACAGAAGGCATCTTCAGGTTCCTTTTTTTTGTGTTTGTTTTTTTGTTTGTTTTAAAGAAATTCAAGAGATGCCCAACATGAATTTGTGCATTTTGTTTATGATCTTTCACTGTAGGGGAACACCTGGTTGCAGAAACAGAAACCAGTTCTATGGGTTTTACTCTCACACACCATAGATAAATGCTTCACAGTTAACAGGAGCCATTTAATATATTCTTCACTGATAACTCTGGTGTTTCCTAGAGCTCTAACTGACTTTATATAAACACTACATTTTTCTGGAGTGTTTTTTGGTCAGGATCACTGAAGAGTCTCAGGGTGGGAGGTGATCCAATTTTACTATGAATGTAAGGTTATGGGTCCAAAGAGATCAGTGACTTGCTGGAAGAATTAGTTCATTAAGCACAGTCCTCCAGCATCTAATTTTTCATACTGTGACACAAGCACTAGTTTCTTCAAGATGAGAAGTGTTTCAATTGTATTTGCATCATCATAAAGGACCAGCATGTCCAGAAAAAGTGTTGTGGAGAGTGCCTTCATCCCTGGTAGGCCTCTGTACCACCCTCCTGATGCCTGTGGTCTTTCTTCTGAGGCATATTTATTCTGGTAGAAATTAAATATGAACTTAAAAAGAATGTGCATTTTGCTATTGTTGGATAAAGTATCCTATAAACATTAATAAGATCCAGTTGATTAATTTCATTGCTTAGTTCAACAATGTTCTTACTGGTTTTCTACATACTGAACATTTCTTTTTTCATACGAATCTTATTAGTTACTAAAAGGGTATGATGCCCTCTTCAACTCTACTAGGTGCAAATTTTGAATTTTTTTGTTAAACTTAAGGAATGGAATATTTTAATATTTACCACAGTTTGCAGTTTTGATAGTCTCAGTTGATCTAGCCCTAGCCTCAATGTTTTTAATCATTCCTGCTTTCTTTGGATTTTCCTAAGAACTTCTTAAATTGAGCCCTTATTCTTCAATAATTTGAGCCATCATTGTTATTTACTTCCATTGTGGTGGAAAGGTGTTGGGAAGGGGAGTATTCTGCAATCTTACTATATATTAGCAGTCTTTTAGTGGTCTATGTGTCAACAAATGTTTCTTAGACTTTCTTTTTCTCCACTTAGGTAAGACAGGAGTGTTAGAGGGAACCATATTGTAATAACTATTCTTTCTTCAGGTCAGATCAGATTCTGGTAAAATATCTTTTCCTTTGGAGAGTCAGCCTTTGTTACAGAGAAGGTTCCAGGCTAATTTCTCAATCATTGCTTTTCTTCTACCCTGCCTCAGCCACAGGGACGATTATTGTCCCGTTAATGTGATAAAAACAGCGAGAATCCTTAGGTAGAAGTTCACAAAGGCATAGAGACATTCCTAAGACTACATCTCTGAGAGTTGTCACATTTTTGTTACCCCATACTCTGTCTTTATACTCTGTCACATACTCTGTCACAATTGCCATTGGGATATTACCACTAGTAAGTGGCTCCATTCCATATAAACAGGGATTTGCCTTAATTCTCTGCATTAACTGTCTTCTAAATTTCACTGTGATTTGCCCTGTGACTTCAACTCTGATGCGTCCTAGAAAAGTATTTTAGTTTGTTGGTTTAGTTTTTCAAAAATAATCACTTACAAGTTATTTCCATATCCAAAGTGAAACTGGAAGTTTATCAGTGCTAAATCTCACAGCTGTAGGTGGGAATATGGTGGAACAGAGTATAGAAAAATATGGCTAAAGGGTATCCAGGGAAACATGACCACTAAAATATTATAGGTAACTTATTTTATTACCATTTCATTATCATTATTTTATTACCATTTAAGATTGTACATTATATTAGGGTGACAATGTAATCAAGTTACACATATACATGTATTTTTATATGTTATCATTAAAGTTCCATTATTGTAAGAGTTTATGTTTGAGCCATTTGTAGGAAAATGGATGATCATGACACCGTCAGGCTAAATGAACTAAACAAGTCACAGTCACTTAAACATGACCTGGTTTCTGTTACATGAGAAGCCCAAAATAGAAGTCATTTAAAGATCAAAATTAAAGAAAGCTAAGAAACATGAAGGTAGATTTATAGAAAAGGGAAAAAGATTGGGGATAGGGGAAAGGGAAAACAGGAGAAGAAGAGTAAGTAAGAATGTTTCAGATGTCAGATGTATGTGTACCAATTCTCATGAATTATGGTAATTATTACATATTGCAAACAAATACATATATATACATGTATACATACATATATGTACGATATGGAGAGAGAATTAGAATTTCAGAAAAAAGTTTGTGTATTTAAGTATTTGATTATACATATGCTGGGAAAATGTATGTTTCTCGCTATTTCTGCGTAGGCTTTGTACTACCCTTAAGAGATGAAAAGGAAATGTGAGACAGGTAATCAGTACACATTTAGAACTTTTGCAGGGTGCCCTGAATCTTTTTAGAGTTAGATAACAGGCTGAGTGCCTGGCATGAACACTACCATGACTGACCCAGACTCTTATTTCATGCCCCTGCTTCTATTCTTACCAATGTAAGAAAAAGGATTATAAACTGGTGAATGACAAAGAAAAACCATTGCAGCAGTAGCTAACTATCATTATATGGCATATCGATTTTTCTTTACCTTTTCTCTTTCTTTCTTTCTTTCTTTCTTTCTTTCTTTCTTTCTTTCTTTCTTTCTTTCTTTCTTTCTTTCAACTGAAAGGCCTTTTCTTCCTTCTTTTACTCATTGCTGCGTGACCTAAAAAGTAGCTCAATTGCTTTGCGCCACTGTTTGGAAGTTTGAGCTAAAATAGGGTGAACCTTTTTTTAACAGGAACAATAAAAGTTTTCTTTCTCAAACAACCCCGCAAACAAGATGGTTCAAAAATTGGCATGCTGTGACCTACTTCCTGTTGGTTTCATAACAATATTCACTATAATAATGCAGTCATCAAACTCAGCACGCTGAGCAGTTAGAAACCAATTCTAGAATCTTCTGCAGCCTTATCCATTTCAGGGAAATGTTGTCCTTTGGTTCCTCAAAAAGTTTAAGTATTCTTAAATTTTATTTTACCTTTTTTTCTTAATTGACTTCTTATTAAGGGCACTTTTAATATAAAATTTGCCACAAAATTCAGGTTTTCTTATTGAAAACATATTTTTATAATAGATCCTGCTAAAGTTTTAAAAGAGATAAGATCAACATATTTTTCAACATATTTTCAATCTATCAATTAGTATAAAATTTAGCAGATTTCTAAAGAGCGTACAACTATAGAGGGTACTTTCCTGAGAATCAAAGAATGCATACAATAAGCTCATTATTATACACATTTTGCTACCAAAAAGTTTTATTCTATTTAGTATTTTTTTAACTTGATTAAAAGAAACAAACCAGGTATAGTGGCACACTCTCACAATCCCTGCACTCTGGGAAGTTGTGGTAAAATGATCTCAAGTTCGAACTCAGCATGGGTAAATTAGTGATACAGGGAGAAACTGCCTAAATGTGAAACATAAAAAAGGGTTGGGGATGTAACTCTGTGTGAAGGGCCTGGGTTCAATCTTAGAAAATGAATGAATTAATTAATAGAAAAAGATTTGAACTCTATAGATATAAGATACTAAAATTAGGGTGCTATACACAACTTTTCAGTTTCATTATTTCCATGTTCTAAAATTTCAACGATGTTATCTTCTTTATATATTTTTTCTATATATATTTTTCTATATACATTTTTTCTATATATATTTTCTATGTATATTTCAACAATGTTATCTTCTTTATATATTTTTTCTTTATGTATTTTTGCTATATATTTTTTCTGTACACACACTCATATCATACCCATGCATACGACTTCATTCATTTGGTTTTGTTTTTTCAGTTATCTAATATCAAAATGAGCTAGTCATCTAACTAGATACTAATGCATCTTTGAGTTTTCCACTAATGTATTAATAATGCAGAACTTTCAAGCTCAAATCACTGTGGACTGAATGTTTTATGAGGTGAAGCCCTAGGATGGACAATACTCTTCCAAACTGTGAAGGTGATAATGTCACCCCAGAGGGTTTGAAACACAGAATAATAAGCCAAAGAAATTTGCTGTTGAGCCTTTAAATCTCATAGACTTAGCATGTCTGCCTTTTGTAATTGTTTTGGAACTGATAATGTTCTCTTTCTTCTTTTCCTTTCCATTTCTTCCTATTTATTCTTTTTTAGAAGGGAAATGTTGATTCTATGCCTTTCCCTCCATTGTATTTTTGAAATACACAAACCTTTTTTTTTTTTCTGCTTCTGGAAAAGAATTTTGTCTTAACAAGGATTGTGTCCCAAGTTTTACCCATAACTGATTTAGATGGCAGTTAGATCAAACATTAAATTTTAGAGTTGATTCTGGAATAATTTAAAACTTTTAGGTTTGCTCAGATAAAATATATGTATTTGGCATGTGAGGGTAAGTTTTAGCAAGCAACAGGAAGAAAGTTATAGATTGAATATTTGCCTCCTTCAAAATTTATGCCTTGAAATTCTAATCCAATGCCACCATATTTGAAGATGAAGCTTTTGCAAGGTAGTTAGGTGACAAGAATGGAGTCTAGTGGTAGGATTAGTGCCCTTACTAAAGAAAAAAAAAATAGGAGACTTTTTTTCCTTTACTCTGCTCTCTGAGATGTGAGGGTACAATGACACTGGAGACATCTGTATACCAAGAAGTAAGTCCTCACCAGACTTTACATCTGTCAGTGACCTGATTTTTCATTTTTACAGTCTCTACAATTTCAAGAAATAAGTCTTTGCTGTTTAAATCTTCCAGCCTATGAAAATTTATCATAGCAACCCAATTTAAGACAGAAATCATGATTTTGTTGAGCTACTTAACAAATGAAAGGTCATATTTGAGAAATTCATTAGTGCTAATATAGACATCATGCAACCAAGAACTACTTTCGTACTCAGTAACAAACACTGAATGTCAACCATTCTGGGAAACATAGTAGTTAGCAAGCTTAAAGGATGATTAAGAAAGGTGATTGTTATTTTAACAAATATATTGAAAAGTTGCATTATGTGGATCTTGATTTATTTTAAGAATATAATACAAATTTTATTTAGAAAGAAACCCTATAGGTAAAAATGTATTAGAGTATTACTTTTGAATCTGTTTAGAAAGGAGAGTTTGATGTCATGAAATATCCAAAACTTTCTTGGAGAAAACATTGGATAATGTGAACAGTTGTGGGAAGAAACTAACAGTAACAGCATTTGAAATACTTAAAATATAAATTAAATGGCATAATTTTAAAGGAATTAAATTATAATTCATATGTTTGGTTTCATAATCATTTAAGTAGTCTAATCTGTATTCAGGAATCATGGCAGTTAGGGAAGAAAAGTCAAACTGATTACATTAGGGATCTGCCCATGGGATTGATGGAGCATTCAACTAGATATATATGGATTGGACATAAGGAATGGCCTGTGTCTGGACCCTCATTCTTTTCTTTCTGGCAGTATTTCCCTGCTCTGCTCAGGTAGGGGTGGAGTCATCGTGGACTTCCTTCATAAGTGTTCTGTCATGAAACCAGTTAACCATAGAATGCATCTCCTGAAACCGTGAGCCAAATGAAAGCTGCCCTTTAAACTGTGGGTGTTGAGTATTGTGTCTCAGTGACTGGAAATCTGACTAATGCAGGGGAGTAGCTCATACCTGAAATCTATTTGTTTTTATTTTATACATTAAATAGTTAACCAAAAGTGATAACTAAATTTGTCCCATAATACTCGATTTTTCTTTCACTTATTACTCTTTCTAAATCCAGCTTCAACTTTTCCACTTTCAAAATCATGCAGAGCAATACATATATATTTGTTTACATACATATGAATAATGTGCTACAACTTAGTACATGGTAAAATGCCAATCTGTCATTCTATATCAAGACCGAGTGTTTTGAAATACAGAAAAATCAAGGTATTAGATCTCAAATAGTTTAAAAAGACCTGTTTACTAGAATTTAGCTCTTGGTTAATCTGGTTAATATTTTGTTGGCCATCATATTTTCCCTGCTTTATATAAAACCAAAATTTAGGCTTATGTCTGATGTACATAGTGAATGAACATGAATTTTTAATAGACTTGAAAATATCTGATACTCTCAAAATCTTTATTCTGACACAAATATGCCATTCGTGAATATTGTAATTGATATAAAGTAAAATTTTTTCACAGCGGGGATAAACGGTTAGAATTTAAAATAGGCAATGCAAGCCGGTCTAATTTTCCACTCTGTGTCACACATTGATGGCCCTCATAATTCATACCTGGGGGATAGTACAAGCAAGAAGGGAAAGTCTGAAACCAGATAAGCCTTACTGTATTAATGAAAGTGTCAATTAAGGAACATGTCGGACTATCAACAAGAAATCATGAGTGCATTAGTGCATAGTTGAAAAGGCAAATTATTTGGCTTAAGAGGATTAAAACTCCCCAGTTCCTAGTGAAAAATAATTCAGAGCAAAATAAATTCAATAATATTTGAGGCTCGTGAACAAAGATAGAAGGCAAGAAATGGCAATGTGATGATACATGCAAAGCTTTGTTCCCAGAGCTTATAAAAAAATAATCTGTGTTTCCCAAGGGAATCACACAGGGGAGAAAAACAAATCCTGTTAAATCTGGTGGCTAAACCTCTGTTTTGCATTCATATTTTTTGGTATCTTTCCTTCTTAAGAATTCTACATCATTCATTAAAGTTGTGGCAAAATGATAATTGGGAACAGTTATGTGTGCTAAAAATAAATTCCACAGACATTGTTACTCACTTATCTTTGATTTTATTGGTTTTGTATGGATCATTTATGCATCACTGTTTACTATCGTTTCATTCACTATAAGGTCATGTGTTACATATAAAGTCTATTAAAGTTTCACTAATGGACAACAAATAATAATGACCAAAAAGAGAAAAGAAGGAATTTTATTATTCTTTCCTCTCCTTGATGATGTACATTTTCCCAATTTTGCCTACACAAAAATAGAAATAATTGTATATTTCTACCTCAAAATTGTTCTGAACTTTGGATAATTTAAAAATAACTCATGAAAATACATGAACATATTATAAAGCATTTTGCACGTGGCACGATCCAGTAAGTTTTTTTTAAGTTATAGATGGCTCAGTTTTTAAAATTTTTTTTATTTTAAAATGAAAAAAGAATACAAATTATGATACCAAATTTCAAAGCAAAATAATAGGAGATTAACACTGGTTAATATATTGTATATTGTTGTCTTCAAAGTAGTTGTTCAGATCACAAGACATAGGCATGAAACAAATGATCAAACAGTGAAAGCACAAACTGTTCTTTTTTGATGAACTAACAGTAATCTATCTTGTTTGTATATATATATACATATGTATATATTCCTTTCCCTTATTTTTTCCTTTGCTCTATCCCACTTGTTGTTTCCTTCTTTTTGAGCAATTTCTTTCCCTTTCTTTCCTTTCTCTTTCACAATATCTACTGTACATTTTGGATCTTATTTACTCTTTCAGTTTTTTACACTAGGGAGACAATACGATATTTACTCATGTGAGTCTGATTTATTTCACTTATGAGTATGGTCTCAAGTTGCATCCATTTACCTGTAAGAGCCTTGAGTTTATCCAGTAAGTTATACTTAATATGACTATTATGAGTTGGCATGTCTTATTTTGGACATGTAAATAAGAAATAGGACAATTGTTTAAGAACCAGTGGGAAAAGGCTAGAGCAAATACACAGAATGTGCCCTCTACCTTAAGTTCAAAAATACACTCACATCACATACATTTCAGAACCTTCTCAAATTAAATAATCTCTGTTTTGACTATTACTTTTTAATGATCCCTTAGCCCTATGTGTTTAAAATGTACTTTAAACTTAACCAGTTTGGAAAGTTTTTTAAAAAATTCATGTAGCCATGTATAATGTTACTTGATAAAATAACGTCTCTCAGTTTGCATTACTTTGCTATTCAAATGTCCTAAAGTCAACAGACAATAATGTTACAAATACATGTACTGCTTATTACATATTTAGTGGTTGACATTTGTTTTGAAATTTATTTTTTATATTGTGAATAAATTTGAAAGCTGCATTATTATTTGTAATTCTTACAGGATAAAAGGCTCAGAAACTAAAACTATTTAAGAACCTTAAAAATATGAAGAACTAAAACTTGTTATGAAAAAAAAAATTGGGGAAAAATTATCCTCTATGCTTGCAATTTTCCACAGGTTGTTTTGACTACTTTTCTGTGCTCTATGAGTTGACGGAACAGTCCAGCTTTTCAAGATTTCCAGTATGACTTTTACTAATATTACTGTAATAATTAAGGAGTAGCAACTTATTTATTGCATCATATAATATAGATATAGATAGATGCAGATATTTGGCACATGGAAGGGAAGAAAGAAAAATCTGCATGTGAGTTTCAAAGTCTTTTGTTAACAAATTTAAAGGTAAAATGAAAAAAGTTCTAAGTTAATTAAGGAAAAGGAAATGCCAGTTTTCCCCTCAACATCTATAAAAATTTAATATACCCAATAATAGGACCAACTTATTGATTTTGCTATTCAAAGTTCAGAGTTTTTGATCCTTAAACTCTAATCGCATAATTCTAAAACTTCTCAAGAGTCTCTCAAGAGGAAGATTCGGGAAATTATGATATGATCTTACAGAGAAAAAGGAAATTTCGTCTTTTTTTTTACTGTGTAAATTTATGTGAATTCTGTCCTAATTTGATACAAAATCACAAAGTGATAGGAATGCTTTTCTATTTCCTCAACAGAATCCTAAGTCAACCACTCTACAAGAGTTTATTTTTTTGTAACAATAAAGAAAATTATAATTAGGGCTTAGAAGAAAAGAGGGAATAAGATAAACTGTAAATAGGAAGATATGGGTAAAAACAAGATGGACCTACCTAGATTCAGATGTTTCTACTATTGCATTCGAAAAAATCTTGCAAATCTTGAAATACATAACTTTTGAGATGTACAGCGTAAAGTTGACCAGGAAGTTTGAATTCTGAGAGTGCATAGGTATGAGTAAAAACAAAAAATGATATTAAAGTTCAAACTGCTTCAGTTTAGAATTAAGAAAGATTGAGGCTGCAGTGTTGCTAGCCACTTGCCTTACAACTTCTAATTCTGTGAGAAGTAAAATGAGAATAGGCACTTTAGTTGGCAGCCTGATCCTAGCCTTACCACCTGCTCTGTAATCTAGAAAGAAGAAGATTAAGTATTTCAGCTTTCTCTGCCTTTATTGCCACTACAGGTAACTTTTTCTGGGGCAAGAAGATTATGGCGATGATTGTGGAGTATCAGAGACTTGTAGAGGGACATGAGGCTCTGTATTTAAACAGGAGCATGTATTGACTTTAAATCATAAACAATAGTACAAATGGAAAGATAGCAGGAGGAGGTTTCTGAGAAATAGAAAATGATTCTATATCCTGCTCTCCTGTTCCTATGGAAGAGCAGAGGTGGAATACAAGGAGTAGAATATCATTCTGTCAAGAGAGGAAAATGCATTTCAAAGACTA
>RJWT010001551.1:0-47308 GCA_004365215.1 Cuniculus paca
TTCTTTGATCTGATTTCACTAAGGTTTACATTTTCAGTCCTGATGCTAGGCATTATGCGATCTGTCATTCATAAGCAAAGACTCATTTTTTTAATTAGAAGAGAAACACATGTTTTCCACTTGAACCTATATTTCATATTCTATACCTCTTCCTGTTTTGGATTTTCTAATCCATAATAACTATACTAGAGTATCTATGTTTACACATGAGGCAATATAAATAAGTGTTTCTAAAAGAATGGCTTGTGCTTTCATTTTTTGACTGTTTGATCATTTTTCCACACGTATATCTTGTAATCTGAACAACTACTTCGAAGATAATAATGTGTAATATATTAATCATTGTTAATCTCCTATTATTTTGTTTTGAAATTCTGTATCATCATCTTTATTCTTTTTTCATTTAAAAAAGAAAAAAAGTCCCCTTAATGAAACGATCTGTTACACCACATTATTACATCCCCAGTGTCTCTTTGTGAGTGCCTATTTTAGCCATTTTTCCTTTCCGTTTACCTCTACAATGCTAATTTTTATTCACTTATTTCTAGACTAACAATCTGTAGGCACTATAGAATTTCTTTGTTCATTTACATAATACTCATCTTCCTTTATCAGTACTTATCTCAAATTTCAGTTGTTATTTCTTGCATTTACCATTAGAGCCTTCAGTACTTATCTCAAATTTCAGTTGTTATTTCTTGCATTTACCATTAGAGCCTTCAATATACATAAGTCACTATCACTTGGTTTTTTTTTTCATTTTCACAGTATTTCTTAATTCTCTACTATATATGATAACAGTCATGTACCTGTATCTTTTCATCTATATTTTCTGTATCAAGTTATAAAGTGCAACTTTTGACAGGTGTAATTTCTATCCAGAGGTGTGCATGACCTGCCATGTCTGTGGGAAATCAGAAGACAGTGGAGAGGACCACCTTTGCAGACATTTGGACATTCACAAAAACTACCACCTTCAAGTCTAGGACAAGGACATAGAGCAAATAACAGAGATATAAGCAGACAGTATGTAAGTGCCAGGATACCAGATAGGAGTCAGCACTTTGATAGCACTTCCCGTTCATAAAACCTACATTTGTGTTTTAAAGTGCAAGCAGAATGTCTTTGATTATGGGCTTTCAAATATTTAAGAAAGGAAGATTTTGACCCTATGCTGTAGTAATTTGAAGGCAGCTGTGAACTAAACCTATCTAAAGAAACAAAACAGTGTATCAAGTTACAAATGATTCAGGTAACTTCATTCAGTATTAGAAACCTGACTTATGGAATTATATACATTTCAGGAAATCATAAACATTTAACATATTTTCTACTACTCTTTTTTATAACACAAGAAATAAAACAAAGTATACATAGTGGTCAAGTGAGGAAACATTTAACTGAAACAACATGAGATGGCTCAGATATTGCTGTTATTTGGCTTATAAATATGCTGAATTTTCTTGTAGGAAGGGATAAAGATAAATGAGTACACTTTAGGTTTCTCACTAGAAAAATGTAAAACATGAAAAATCAAGTGGAAACACTATATACCTGAAAAATATAACACCACAGATGTTTGCCATAACCGTGAAAGAAATAATATTAGTAAACTTGAAGACAAGAGAAAGTATCCAAAATGAATTATAGAAGACAATCCACAGTAATCTCAGACAAAATTAAGTGGTCTAATAGACATACATCACACAAGTAAAATTCATGAAGGAAGAGAATGATAAAACACATAAAAGATAATATTAAGCACTTCCTAAAATGAAAGAAAACATTTAGCCACCAGAAGTAAAAAAGTCAGTGAATTCTTAAAATAATGAGTACAAAGAAAATTTTGCACTTAAATGTGCCAGTGTCATGGACATACTGCTAAAAACCAAAGAAAAATCTCTGTGTCTGTGTCTGTCTCTGTCTCTGTGTCTGTCTCTGTCTCTGCCTCTGCCTCTGTCTTTGTCTCTCTCTCTCTCTCTCTCTGTCTCTCCCAAAGCACTGAGTACTTATTAATCCCTGACCCTAGCACCTTTACTCTGAACTGCATCCTTAGCTCTTTTTAAATTGCTAAATTGCCCAGGCTAAGTTCAAACAAACTTGTGATCCATTTACCTCAGTCTCCCAGAGTACTGGGATTATATAAATTCATCACCATGCCCGGAAAAAAAAGGAATTTTTTTTCAAAAACAATAAAGGTTAGAGGGTAGTAAAACTACATTTTGAATGAGATGCAAGAATATTGGCAATGTAGAATTATTCTATATCAAGTAAAAAACTAGTTTTCATAAAGGAAGATACATTAAAGAGCTTTTAATGGAAGCACCTGCCTTTCTATAAGAATGAGCAATTCTCTTCATTTATCCCTCTCTCCAACTTACTCTCCCACTTTTTAATGATAATTTTGTTCTCCTCAATCTCCCTGCCTGTATCTATTACTGTATAGTCAAATGTCAAATCTTCTGCATTATCCTTTCTTGCCCTTACCATGCTTTATACTTCTCAGTGACTACTCTTTATTTTGAGAGACATTTTCACTCCCCAAATACCTGTTAAACTAAATAATTAGTTTCTTCCTAGTCCATTTTTTAAAGATGCTAATTTTTATTGTATACTTGTTTGCTTTGAAGCTATTTTCATGCCCGAAGAGGATTGCATTATGTTTTCTAAGTTCCTGTGGTAAGTCATCTACTATTATTTTGTTTTGCTAATGAGCTTTTGTTTGAAAAGAAATGATTGGAAATTTTAATGTAATTTTTATGTATCCCTAGTTGTATGCATTATAAACTGTGTTTTAACAATCGTATGAAGAAATTTCAATCTCCATGCAAGCCAACAAAATAATGGAGTAAGAAGAGTCATTTCCACTATCTAATATGGTTTAACAAAAGGATTCCAGGTGATATTGATTTTCTTTTAATCTTGGATAAGTACTAGATTGCTTTTATGTCTTGGCAGAGGACTAAGAGAAAGTTGGAGAAAGACTATTTGAAAATAAACCTTTAATTGTTCAATTTATTCTTTCGTTCTTCCAGCCTAGCTTGTACCCTGTCTCCTATCCTGCTTTTCATCAGAAAGATCAGTTCCAAATTACAAATTACACTATGGCTCCTTTTTGTTCACAAATCCGGGTGCAATTTTCTCTGCTCTGTGTACCTGTAGATTTGTTTTCCATTATGTTTTTTTTTTCTTCTAGAAAATGTCCGATTTACAGTATATTCATTTTTTGTGATTTGCCACCACCATCATGCCAATGACAGATGTTGACAGAAGCACAGTTTTTGTTTTATTTTCTGTGCATAGTTTTTAAGGAAAAAAAAATAAAAAGGACTAGCCCACGAGATTTAACAATCTATAATTTGACTTACTAAACTTTGTGTTGCTACAATAATCTCACAACTATAAACAGAAAACAATTTTTCTATCTAATGAATTTGCATGAACATTTATTGAATTTATGCTTTTTGAAATATTATTCCTCTTTAAACCAATCTTCATATTTTTTAAAGTATATAGAAATCACACCCCTTCACAAAAAGGTTGATGGGACTGTATCAAATGAGGCATCCAAAGGAATTTAGCAGCATTCTGTCTGGTATGTAGTATGATTCCATCAAATTTTAAGTATATGTGCTCTCCATGTTACTTTTTTCATCTCTTTGGGCTGCAGTAAAATTTGAAATGGACACTGCCTGTTCCTTGATATCTTTCCACCCCAATTAATACTTGTGGATAATAGTTCACTCAGTAATCAGACTAACTCAGAAGTATCTGCTGAAAACTTCAAGTTATCCATACACTTTGAGTCTGAAGTTAGTTCAAATTCACTGATGCTACTCAACTACTTTGTTAGGATTTACTTTATTATTTCTGGTTACTAAATTTCCAAAGTCAAGTGTAAAATATTAGTGTCTGATTTGGAAGTCTACATATTTCTCTTGCTTCAACTTAAATGTATCCAAATCCCCTGCTACTTAACAATGCCTTCCCAAACTATTCACAACATAAAAAAAATTTTTTCAGTGTTCTCAATTGACAGTAATACTTAAGCTAAAACTAAAACACCCTCTGCACTAAAAATTAGTAATTTGTCCATTTGTAAACATAACTGATGAGTTAATACATTGTTTTCCTCTATTCTCAAAGTATACTAAAGGCATAAATCTGTTATTTTTAACTGTATTAAAAAGAGAAAATTAAATGAATGCTGAACCAGAAGGACTACAATGT
This sequence comes from Cuniculus paca, assembly GCA_004365215.1. Taxonomy (NCBI): domain Eukaryota; kingdom Metazoa; phylum Chordata; class Mammalia; order Rodentia; family Cuniculidae; genus Cuniculus; species Cuniculus paca. Next base: position 4,231 of record RJWT010001551.1, read on the forward strand.
TTATTACTAAAATGACTCTCTCTAAAACTCAAAGGCTTGCCTTCAATCTTTCATAACCTGAATTCTGAACCCCTCAAGCTGAAGACTGAAAGCTTAGGTAACAAGTGGAAAATGCTCTAAAAATTTCCCTACTGGACTTTATTTTTTATGCATATTATATATGCTTGCTAACAAAAATTTGGAAAACAAAGATCATCAAAGGACCCATCATTGGAGGAATTGCAAACTTTATGTGAATTAACTGAAAAAAATTTAGCTTAGTAAGAGTTTAGCATAACCTTTACTTTGACCAATTAAAAACAGAAAAATATTTCAATTTATAATAAATAGAAGCCCATAAAAGATGTAATCATAAAATGTACATGTATAGGACCTTCATGAAACAATAATAAATGTAGTAAAAGGCATAGCGAAATAACTTACCAAATAGTGATTATTTCACTCACTTTCATGTATTTTGATTCTGACCTAGAATCACAATTTGAAATAATTATGACAGCTACACATACATCATTTTAATTTCATTAAGTTCAAGTATTTCATATTTTAAAAGTGAATTTTTTGTACTAAAAACTAAGAGAATTGTCATGTATTCTAATATTTAGAAAAAAAATTTGGTAGTGTTTTTGTTGGTTTGGTTTTATTTCAGGAACAGTATAGCAGATCATATTATCATCTGTAGGTATAGTCTTTATTTCTTGTTAGAAGATACAACTTAGTTCAGTGCCCTCCTGTATCAGTGCTTTGTGTGGTAGGAGTATATTTCCTTCTGCTAGTCACAGTCATAGATTTATGATGTACTCATCAAATGGCATCTGAGAAAGCACAGCGTGTACTGTGTGAGCAGAAGTTTTAAGAAGTATTGCATTGCCATCAGTTGTCTTTTTTCCCTCTATTAAGAGGATGGCATGTTCCAAATAGGGCTGGTTTTTCAGCCTAAGCTTTTGTAAAAGAAACATATGGAGCAGATAGAAACAGTTTTTTTCTTAACTTCTAGAACTTTATTTCTCTTTGAAAAGAGAAAATTGATTAAAATAAAATAACGAAGAAAGAAAAGAAAGAAAGAGAGAGAGAGAAAGAAAGAGAGAGAGAGAGAGAGAGAGAGAGAGAGAGAGAGAAAGAAAGAAAGAAAGAAAGAAAGAAAGAAAGAAAGAAAGAAAGAAAGAAAGAAAGAAGAAAGTAACTATGGGGTGACTGAGAGGAAGAGAAGTGCATTAGTAGAGTAGGGAGTATATCCCAGGAGTCAGTGACCTGAGACACTTAACTAACATCTCTACCAACTAACATCTCCTCCTCCCAGGGCTGCTTCCCTGTCCCATCTTGTGATCCCTTAGTGGACAGTGAGAATTCTTCTCAGGCTGGGGGAAAAGGAACTGTGCTGGGGAGAGGGGCCTAGGTAGACCATAAACAATGAGTGGCTGTCTATGGCCCCTACTGTTTCCTTGAGGAAGGTATTTGGTGGGCTAGCAAGGTAGACAACAGAGGCCAGTAATGGTTCCTCTTCCAGCATCAGGTAGAAGAGAGAATAGTCAGAGCCTCCTGGGAAAAATACTTGACATCCACATCCTGGTCCTGGGTCAGCTTCTCCAGGATGGGCTTGACTTTGGTCTGGAGGGTACTGTTATCCAGGATGGGTCCTATCTTCTGTAGGGACTTAGCCACATTGAAGCGGATGTTGGCAACTGGATCCCCAGCCATTTGCAGGACAGTGGGCAGCATTTGTTTGGTGGTAATGTCCTGCCCACAGACTTCAGACAGGACATTAATACAGAAGAGTGTAGTCATGCGGTATAGGTAGTTGGGGTCTCCAGACATGGCCAATATCTTTGGGATGATAGCAGCACGGGCCCACTCCTTCCCAAACTTCTCCACCAACTTCTTCAGGTTGCTGGTCGCTGCCTCACGAATGGCATAGACATGATCCATGAGACAGGCCATGCACAACGAGTTGAGTTTCTCATCAAAGAATTCCACTCCTAGCTGTCCAGCTAGCAGGGGGATGTACTCAACAATGGCCAGCCGCACCCGCCACTTGGCATCTTCAGCCAATTCCACAATGGCTGGCAGCAGAGACTGAGAGAGCTGTCGGATGCCAATCACCTGGTTGACACAATCCAGGTTGGAGATGATGTTGAGTCGCACCTCAGGGCACTCATCCTTCAGCTGAGTCAGGAAAAGGGGCAACAAGTGCTCGATGGTGTTGTCTTTGCCCAAGACAGGTGACAGGCCCATGATGACTGAGGCCAGAGCTGACTTCACAAGGTGGTTAGTGTCTGATGCCAGCTCTTTAACACAGGGCAAGATGTGAGTCATGATCACACTCTCTCTACAGTCAGCTGAGAGATTTTCGCAGAACTCTTTGACATTTTGGGAGGCTGCAGCTCTCACCTCAGCCTCACAGTCATTCATCAGGTTCTGGAAGATAGGGACCAGATCTGTCTTAGTGATCTCAGGCCCAACCGCTTTTTGGAGCTCTGTAAATTTCTCAGCCACCATGTAGCGGACGCGCCAGGACTTGTCCTCGGCAGCCTGGCTCAGTGTAGGCATCACCAAGGCCTCCACTTCTTGCTGAGGCAGAAGCTGGGCAATGTGCACGCAAGCCTTCACTGCCAGTAGCCGCACGGAGTCCTGCTCATCAGAGCCCAGGCTGCAGAACAGGGGGATGATCTCCTGCTTGATGTCATTCAGCTCCAGCACCTGGGCGAACTCCCCCAGCTTGGAAGCCGCGGCCCGCCGCACCATGGGGGTGTCGTCTGTGCACAGGCCCCGGAAGTACTGTCGAAGCTCGGCCTTCACCGCGTTGGACACTCGAGGGTAGCAGACGGCGAAGAGGCCACAGGCCGAGGTGCGGGAGGTGAACCAGTCGCCCCCTGCCAGCCGCTTCAGCAGCGGCACGAAGTGGGTCTCCAGGTCTGCGGGCGAGTGGTCCTTGGAGATGATTCGCAAGGACTCCACCGCTTTGTCCCGCACCACCGTCTCCTCCACGGTGGCCAAGGACTCCAAGGGCGGCAGCAGGCAGTGCACATACTCTGGACCTCCCACCAGCATGGTGAAGGTGCCCAGCTGCTCCGCCAAGGCCACGAGGACCTCGTCTTCATCGTAAATGGTGTCTGTGAGGAAGGGCAGCAGCTCGCTCCGGGTCCTTTCAGCCCCAAGGGCCAAGGCGATAATGGATAGTTTCTTGATGCTGTTCAGGCGTAGCTGAACATCCTCGTTGCGGAGCTCATCTAAGAGCATGGCGATGGGGTAGAGCGAGTTGTCACCGTTAGCCACAGACATCTTGGCTATGTCACTTCCCTGCTGCCTGCTGCGTCACTTCCTGACTGTGTACGTCACTTCCTCTCTGCGTCACTTCCTCTCTGCATCATTTCCTGTCTGAGGGAGGCTGCACTGTGTTGAAACAGAGTAGGTTGGGGCAGGGCTGGGAGGAGAGGAAAGGCTGTGCAGAGGTTCCTCACAGGTAAAATGAAGAGGACATAGATTTTTTTTGAGGTTATTTTTTTTCTTCAAGCCCCTGAGATACCTGGGTAGCTAGTGGTTGGAATTTTAGTCTTGGATTTTATTGTAAACCTGCTACCACCAATAAAGATGAGCTTACATTTAGATTTTAAATAATCAAAAATGGTATTCCACCATTTCCTAAATCAAACCATATTACCATAAAACTTTAATTGATACTGTATCATGATAAAATATTCTTATAGGTCAACATTGTGTACTACAATTTGCTTGCATCGTATTTCATTTTGATTCTTCTTAATATTATTATGTTCCAAAGAAGTTTGTACATCCATTATGGCAGTTATATATCAGTTAAAATGTGAGAAAGCCATCTTGGGACGTGATCATTGCTTTCAGTAAATTTATGATTTTTTTCTTGGCCTGTTAAAAATTATTAAGTTTATTTTAAAAATACTTCTAGGTGATCATTTCTAATTCTTAGTGAAATAGTGTCATCAAATTGTAGCTTTTTATTCCTCTGATGGTGCTACTTCTCATTGGCACCTTGCTGTTCAGACTTTTGGCACTTCTGTCTGCTGTTTCTTTCATCAGGTTCTCATGTTTAAAAAAACATGTTGATAACCCCTATCTGCAGTTGTCACCTTCTTTTTTTTTATTTTTGTGAGGGAGGGAGAGGAATGTATTTCATTCATTTTTAAAAATAAGTTTACCAAGTTAAAAAAGGGAAATAGATATGCTCAACTTGCCACGTTTATTAGAATTCTTTTCATAAATTTTGCTCTTTCATTTCCAGGCCCAAATGAAATGGCAGATTCCCTGAAGTTTCAAAGAAGAATAATTCTTGGGGCTAGATTCATTAAAGTTTCAAAGAAGAATAGTTATTCTTCTGTATTCTCCTGGCACTGTTTTCATCATGGTAACATTATGTTTTAGTTACATTTGGACATGTTTACCTTGATTTATATCCACATACCTTTTATAAACTTTTAAAAATAGAACTCAGCTTTATGAAATGAAAGATGGTTGAGATAGAAAATAATATCATGGAGGAATATAGGGAGAGTTACAGCAAGCTGGAGAAAATAGTTAAAAGGTACCATTTGGTCAGTCAACAACCATTTCTCAATCCTGTAATATGATCCAAGTATTGTGCTAAGACAATGAAGAAAGAATAGTGATTAAGACAGACATGGTTACTACTTAGAATATTCTTTGAGATATAGATACCACACACATAGGCTTAGTATCCAGTATTTTTCTAAATTTCAAGGTATTTCACTACTTATGTGCCAGTATGCTATTATTATGGTTGCTATGACTTAAGCAATGAAAGACAAAGCAAGAGAAATTATGCCATACAAGTCATAAAATATATAATTGAATTTTAAAGCAAGGAATTGTGCCAAACCCGTATAGTCACAGATTTATGTACTACTTGCAATAAATACCTATCAGTAAAAAATTCTTTTAATTCTTTTGAGGACTAGCATTTCTAGTGAATTTATTCTTAACAATGGTCACAGTAGATACCTCCTGAATTCACGTTATCAACTGCCATTCCCTGACCAAGCCCTAGAGCTGCCTCCATGCCAGAACTTGAGGACTCACTGCTGCCACTTGTCACAAAATACTGAGGCAGAGTACATATTCAGTGTAGTACTAATAATGAACCAGAGAAAAGAATCGAAAAGGTAACTTCCTAAGAAGATATTATGGAGAGGAGTTTCCCACAAGGTATAATACAGAAAGCAAGAAAAAGGGAGAGAAAAGATATTAAAGAGAATGAGCAATGTTAATACAACTAAAACATCAGAATTTGTAATCTAATGAGAGCATTGCAAACCAAAATGATAGGAAAAGAAAAAGGTTGTTTTTACTGTTGTCCATTTGTTTTGCATTTCCCTTGTGTAAAGCTCCAAATATGAGTTTACTATGCAGTGTTAGTTTACCCATAAATGAGTCAACATTTTACTTGTTATTCTTCCCGTATTTTATGGGCAGACACACATGCAGCTGAACTTTTCAATGCTGTTTTTTAATATTAAATCCTGAAAATATATTTCTGTCTCGAGGTACAGGTTTGCCACTGTGACTCATCCCCATGTTCAAACTTCAAATTCTTTCCAATTCAATTAAAATTAAAACAGGAAATTTCTGTAACTCCACAAAATTACTGATTCAACACCTGGTATTTTACCATATGCAACAGAGACTAAAAATGGAGATAATCCAGAGGGACAGGATGACTAAGGAGAGCACCTTTCCCTTTATGACAGTAGTTAGAATCCAGTGTGAGGCTGAGGTAGCTAAATCTGCTCCCACTGAACATTTCACAGAAGCATATGAGAAAGTGAGGAAAGGGAGTTTATCGTGGTTTGAAAATTCTTGTTGACTTCTTAAATCCTAGGATAATCACAGAGAGTAGATGGTGATGTTGAAGATACAGAGTGACTGTTGAGGACTGAAATGGCCTTTCAGGTTTTCTTCCTGCCAGATATAAAGAATTCCACTGGTGTTTTTTGAGACACCTATACCAATGTGAACTAACACTAATGTTATTTGAGATGATTAAATATCAAAATACTAACTACCTTGATTTGACCTTTATGTATTATAGCCATGTATTAAATTATCTTATGGTACTTGTACATTTGTACAGTTAAAAATAAATTTTAAAAGAAAGCAAACTAAAAACAACAGAAAGCATTTCATACTTTGTAAAACATATTTTAGAATAGTTTTCACATAAAATTCAAATGATGGAACTGAAAAAATTCAGTGGACAATAATTGCAGTTATCCTGTTCATAAACTCTAAATGGTATTAGTGACATTGAAGGGGTGGCTTCTACTTGAAACTAGTTCATGTGTGCATTCAGAACATGTGAAATATTTATCTAGATGAGCCACTCACTTCTTGAGGTTATATATATAATTTAAAGCTCTTTTCTTCCATTTATACTGATAAGTAAGAGATGCATACATAAACCGGATTTCTTTATTAAATAGTGTGGGATAAGGCAGAGTTTTTCCTAGGTCATAATTTACTTAACTTTTCTCATTTTATATATGACATTTTTCCTTTCATTTCCATCAAAATTTTGTCAGAATTCAGATAGGAAAACCTAACCTATACCTTGTAGTTGTTGCTGCTTCAACTAATAATATATTTGTAAATATTTGTTTGCATGTAACATACATATTTATACATACATACTTGCATACACTTACATAGTGAGCATACCAAATTCAGTTTTGTAGGCTGTACTGTATCTCCTACTTGGTCCTTTGTGAGACATTTCTGGATATGGGTCTTAGTAATCTGCCAATTTTGGTCACTCATGGAGAATGATAGAGAAGTAAGAAATAACAGAGCTCACCCTAATTTTAAAGTTGAGTAAGGGCTAGATGGCACAAGTGATATATCCAAAAGACACACGCACACACATGCACGCACACACACACACATTCACACACACCCCTATCTCATATGCACAGGCACAGACATGGAAGGAAGAGAGACACAGAAGGAGACGCATTTCTTCTGATTGCTTCCGAGCTTGCATGCACTCCTCACTGGGTTGTACTATTCTGTTTGCTGAGCTTCTTCCAGATGAAATTTGCTCTGTAAGGCAAAAGTAAAAGTTTACATCTAGTAAACTACTAGAAGTTTCTTTGGGTACCTCAGAAGTCAGAAGCAGAATAGGATCCAGTACAGCCCCAAGAGGTCAAGGCACGGAATTCATGGGAAATATCCCTAAGGTACTAACTTATCTTGAAAGTTTGAGGTTTCTTGGGTCTCAATATCTGTATGTACAAGTTTTGAATTTGGGGGAAAATATGGTTATCCTAAAGTGGATCTGGTTATATTCTGCAGATGAAAGTCTTACTCAAGAGTAAATATGACACCTGGACCCATGGGTATTGAAGCCTACTCCAGTGAAGGGAAACCATTTGGAGTAGCACTGGACGCTAATTTTTGTTTTTGTTTTAGTTTTTGAGACAGAGTCTCACTATGTAGTTCAGGCTGGCCTTGAACTCACTACATATTCCCAAGTGACCTCAAACTCATGACAATCCTCCTGCTTCAGTCTCCCAAGTGCTGGGATTACAAGCATGTGCTACCATGCCTAGTCACTCAACACTAATTGTATGTACAAAATTTTGGATCTAAAAGGCTAGTTTAGATAGAATATCTCATTTTAGGCAGTGACTACAGAAAAGATCCAAGAATGACATTAAGTCAGAAACCATTAGCCAATATGATTCACTTAACCAGAGATCAAATCTGCATTTCTTTGGACATGGTCAGAGGATAGGAATGAGGCTAAAAGTTTCATAAATCCACATTCAAGATCTGTTCAGAATGAAAATAGAAGACAGGCAAAATACACAGATTGCTACTGTAGGTGGAGTGAACATCTCTTTGAGTCGTATTTGTTGGACATAATTGTCTTAGTTCATGGATGGTTTTTGTTTGTTTAAATGTGTTTATGGAGCCTCATTCTGTAATAAATTGGATTTTAAGGGTAAGAAACTTGCAAGCCTTGATAATGACTAGAGTTTTGGCCTGAAAACGCATGATGCCAAATGTTACTATTTTCTCTTTCAATTTTACTTCCTACTCACATTTCAGATTTCGCTTCCCTTAACTATTTTATAGCAATACTGAATATATAAGTTTAAAAGATTAAACTATGCTTTCTCAAAAAAAAAAGAAATTCCTCTTCCTTCTCACATTCATAGTTAACAGTAGCACACTCTTTGTTACCTAGTTTCAAATCTAATGGTTGGTGACATCATACATATATGTTGATTAGATTGGAAATAACTTCTTCATGGAAGTTTATCTCACCATCATCCTGGTGATAGTCGCGGGCTTTTTCGACCGTTTACCACCATAATCCAGACACATAAAATCTAAAGAAACAGCTTTGCCTTGGTTTTTATCTTGATTATTAAGCAGCATATGTTGTCACCAAGGTTAACATTTTCTGAGACTGCTACGTGTGCCTTGGAGCTCCCATTTCACGTGTCGCACTTTCGAGGAGCGTCTCTTACATGCGCTTCAATATGAGCCCAAGCGATGGTTCTCTGACTTTGATAATGCTCAACAGCCTGTTATCAAGGAGTGGCTAATAAATTATTCTACTTAAAAACATCTTTGCCTCAGGACAGACACTAATTTTTCCCTAAAGATCCAAATCCTATTAAATACAAGTGTGATAAGCATTGGGACTGTTTTGTCAACTTGCTTCTGTATATTTCTATGAAAAACAGTAAGAAACAGAATTATACAACTGAAATATCTTTTTTAGATGATTTATTTTTCATTTTGCAAATGTGAAACCTAGATCCAAAGCAGGCATTTGATTTTCCCAAAGAAACACAACTACTGTTACTGGATTGGAATTTCTTTGTTCGGGCTCTGGGGATATTATTATTTTTATTATTCATATTTTCCCTATAATGTACTTCATATCACTCTTTATCATCTTAGTAGGTGCCTAATTCAATTATTGCGGCTCAAACTGTCATATCATAATTTTCACATACAATGTTTTCATAAATCCTTACAACAACTGATCAATCTTCCCCTGAACTAAAATTTACTAGATCAAAAACACCAATACAAAAATTAGACTTCTTTTAGGTTATATTTTGAAATGAAATTGCAAAATAAAAACATACATTTTAATGCTTTGGTAAATATTACCAATTTTCTTTCTAAAATGCACTTTCAATGTGTTTGCAAAATTATTTTTATTTAAAAAGCAACACAGAAAAAATGACACGGAATTTCAAAAAAAAGGAAATTAACATTAGTTAATATATTGCATATTGTTATCTTAGAATTAGTTGCTCAGGTTATAAGATCTAGGCACAAAAAATGATCAATCAAACAGTGACAGCACACGCTGTTCCGGACATTTGCAACGCATCTCATTCAATATTTTGATCTTTGCTAATTTCACGAGGAAAAAGTAAAACATTTTAATAAGCACAGTATAGATTCCTGAGATGATAATGTAAGTTAAATGTTAAGGTGGTACTGACCAACGTGCAGTCAGTCGGTACCTGTAACTATTTAAATTTAAATTAACCAAATTCAAAACTCCATCTCTTTGGTTACACTCATCACACACAGTAACCACATTACTCAGTGGCTGTTGAGCTGGATAAGGCTAATAGAAAATACCAGCATCATCGCCAGAGGTGCCCCTGCTAACATAATCATAGGATATTGTGAGCTCCAATTTAGAAGAAAACCCTGGGGCTTCATTACTTACAAGGCCCTTCTCTCCCGTGGAAGTGGGAAAATCAGGATTAAACAACATGTCCTATTTCTCGATAGTGCTACTCATTACGATTTGGATACGACCTAAGCGTGTTCTCCAGATGCATAGTGGGCAGTGTTACATAGAGTCCACGGGTGGCCGGACGCTGTTAATGCCAACTGTTCAGCCTGACCCTGCGTCTTGCAGCCTCCTCCGGCCTCGCCTGTGCTGGCTCGCTCACCGTGCTCTCTACAGGCTGTTCTGCAGCTTACGGGACCCTCACATAGTGATACTGACAAAGCCTCTCCCAGCGTGTAAGTCTACCCTCCAAATCTGCGAGCTGGACAGACCTTTAAAAACGCCGCCCACAGTTTATTGCACCGGAAAACGAACAGACAAGTTAGAAAGTAGACTAAGACGCCATCCACATTGCAACAGTTTTTCACAGTGCTGAAAATAACAAAGACTTTTGATTTACACTGTATTTTCTGTTTTAAATTGCTTAGTTGCGTATAGTGTCTTCTGAGTAAACGAACGCCCTTTTCTGTCATTAATTTAAGAAATTTTGCATTTTAAGTAAATTTACATTGCTACAAACCCAATATTCCATCAGCATCAGACTATTTTAAGAAAACCTTTCATCTTATATTTTCACTGAGGAAGATTCTTTGTTGATCAATTCATTTCTTCTTTTCAGTAAGGCCTTGTCTTGATAAACTAGTTCTTGAACTTCTGGGAAAAAATTTGGAAGTTATATTTGAGAAGACAATGAAATGAAGACATAAAATAAGACCACCTGAGAGGTCTTTATTCAAAGTTCACAATAAAGCATAGATTGTAATAACAGAAGAGATGTGATATTTAAAGACACTTGAAGGGAGATAAATTTGAAGCACTCAGAAGAATTTTTGTAGCTTACATTTCTCTTTAATCTTCCCAGTGTTCTTTTTAGTACTTGTGTGGTAATAAATTCAGTTATATTGAACTTAGGTTGTAGATGTTGAATTCTGCTTTACCACACAGAGACAAATTTTTGGGGTAAAGGATACTTTAGTTGCTGCATATAGTGATATTCTTCATTAATAGAAATGTTTAAAAATATTATACTGCTCACACTTAACTGAAAGAACAAAGAATATTATGTTAAATCCCTTATTTCATTAGTTTCATGTATTTATTAATATGAATATTCCCTTTTGCACGGAATTACATTTATCTTAGAAATTTATACACTTATTAGGACCTATTCTTCCTTTTTCAGAAAATCCAAGTGTTGATAATTAATATTTATAAAATAAATAGATGTGTATGTCAGCAATAAGTGTTACAAATTGGGAAAATAGTGGCAGAATTTGATTCCCTTTCTCCCTGCCTTTCTCTTTCCTTTTGTCTCTCTCTCTCTCCCTTCTTCCTCCACAGGTATGTGTAAGTACATCTGTACAGCTTGCCTTCTAAGATACGGGGGAGATTTTACATTAGAACCATCATAGCAAATAAAAACAGGTTTCTTAAAGAACACTGTTTTAAAATGATTTTTAAATAAAAGTTCCATTTTATTTATTTTCTATTTATTTATTTGTTTATTTTGTCTTTTTAAGACAGGGTCTCATTAGGGGCAGCAAGGAGAATTTCACACCACACTAATGCACACATGTTAACTTTAAGTTCAGACTGGCCTTGGGCTCACTTTGTAGTCCAGACTGGTCTCAAACTTACAATGATCCTCCTGCCTCAGCCTCCCAAGTGCTGGGAAAAAGTTCCATTTTAAAACACAAAATCCCAGTGACTATTTTCACAAGATAAATCTTATCTCTTTGGTATTTTTCCCACTTTGTAATTGGTTGTACTTAGAACTATTTAACAGCTTTGGCCAAAAAATTAAAAGAGTAACTTCTGTTGTTATCTGCATTAAAATGATATCACTTCATTTTTACACACCAAAAAAAAAAATTATTGGGTTTTTATTACTCACTTCTTCACAAATGAAAATGGAGGGTTTTTTTCTTGATTACACTATAAATTCATCCTCATTGTTTTTAGCATGCTTCTTTTTCAGCCCCAACTTTGTATTTCAATGCATTAGAAGAGAATGTATAGGGAGGGATTTGCAAAGTTAGAAACTCAGGAACACAATGCAGTAAATGCTGTTGGTAATATCTATCTCAAGCAAAGATATGATGTAGTACAGTGGTATTTCTATAACCAGTAAAAATACATACTTTTGTAGGAAAAGAACAGATACAGAACAAATTACCCTCTCACTTTTAATACACTGCATTGAAATGTTCTTTTGGATTTGATGCGGGCTGGAAACAGGTATGCCTCCATGTTGAAATCCTTCTGAGATTAACGACAGCAACTGCCTGGAGGTGTTCTTGGTTCCTTTTCACCACTCCGCCATCTGGGTAGACATATGAAGATCAGTTCAGCAGATTTTAAAAATGATTACTATGAAGGTTATTCTGTTTAGCAGATGATTTCTTGTTTTGCCACTCCCACATAAATGTAAAACAGAGAATATGTTCAAAGCAGAGACAACTATAGACCCTACGTATTTGAATTTTCCTCTCTGACAGTTATAACTGTTGAAAACTAAGCTTCACAATGGCTAGTCATACCATAAAATGTAAATATTTAAAATTAGTGTGTGTGCGTGAGTGTGGTGTGCAATTCTCCTTGATGCCCCTAATAAATTAGTCTTTGAAGATAAATGTAAATATAAGAGTGAGCTATAATTTTCTTAATAAATTAATTCTCCTTAAATGTGTCCTTGAAACTTGTAACAAAGCTGTACAACGATTTAAAGAGATTTAAAACATCAGGTATCAGAATAGTCCCAGATTCCAATAGGTTTTCAAGTTTAGATAAGTATTACTTTTAAAGTATTTTAAACTTGTGCTCTTTATTAATATTTCCTTAGTGTAAAGAAGTAATTTTATATGAGGCATACATATCTCTAGCCTTTATGATTGTCAGAGAGTGTGGAGTTTTTTTCATATAGTTTATATACTTCTTTACAGTCAATTAATAACTGAATTATCATTACAGTCTCTCTTTGAATTTAAGCAGGGTTTTCGAAGTAGAAATGCTTCCTAATATCTTGGCTTTATCCCTTTTTATAGGCTTACCTATGTAAATTATATTTCTTAAATTTGACTTTGATCATGTAACAAACAAGTATGTCAATATGCAATATTGAAATTGTTACATATTCATGTATAAATGCTTCAGTGTTAGACCATTTCTGCAAGTTTCTTTAACTGGGTATTTTTCTGAAGGTAGTGGTTCTTAACTAGGAATGATTTTGCCCTTCCTGCATGAAACAGTTGCAAATGCCTACAGAAATATTTAGTTCTGACAACTAGGGTGCTGAGTATCATTAAATTCTACTGAGTAGAAGCCAGAGAAGCTGCTAGCATCATACAGTGAAGACAGCACACCTCTACTCCAAACATTTCAGCAGTTCAGAATGTCAATATCCCCAATTGCAAATTCCTTCACCAAAGCATATAGTAATGCAGACAAAATCCAAACTTCGACAAATAAATTATGCACAAGTAAATACTTAAAATCTCGAACTATTGAGGCAATCTGGTGTCATACATATAGACACAAAGTTACAATACACAGTGTAGAAATGCATACAGACTGATGCATACCTATATGTGTATATAGAGATAAAGGCACATAATCTTTTGAGATAACTTATGACCTATTCTCCATATTTGACTTTGATTCATCCTTTGGAAAATTTTTTGTTTTCTTTCCTCTTGTATTAGTCACTTCCTCATCACTAAGACTCAATAGCTCAATACCCAATACTAACAATGTAAAGGAGGGTTTGGCTTATGGTTTTATAGTTTTCAGTTCATAGTCAGCTGCTTCCAGGCTAGAAGCAGTACGGTTAGGAGGTCTGGCCCAAAAATAACTGCTCATGCATGGCAACCAGGAGCAGTTGCAAAGAAAAGACTCAGGAAGGGAGATCCACCCTCCACACCACTCCCCCAGTGACCACCTCTTCTAACCAATCCTTTACTCCAACCATCACGTTTAGCCGTAGTGCCCCCAAGATTCATTCACTTTTCATAAGCCTTGTCAATGAGCATATGAAGCTTTAGGGGAACCTCTACTTATAAACTATAACGTGTCAGTTAGTAAAGTTCTAGATATCCTGCAGTCATTATGCTCAAATAACCAAAGCCACCTTTTCAATTTGTCATAGCCTTCCTCCTCTTACTAATCAAGGCAAGTATAAAGGACAAGTTGTTTAAAGTATGAAGATCACATTTAGAAAAATATTTGTGTAACTATCAGATCTCTGGTATGTTAATTTTCAGGGTCTCTGACAGATTCTTCTTCAAAATTAGATACTTTTTATCTTCAAGACAGAATGCTATATTTTATCTCTTACTTAAATATAATTGTTGCTTTTGATCATTCAATATATATTCCATCTGATTATTCAAATTGTAACTAAGAGACTGAGCTGTCATAATTTGGAGAGTGATGGGAGCTTCCTCTGTCCACCTGTGCACTCCAATAAGTACTCATCCTTACCAGGAAATAAACAAAACTTCATTCCACATCTCTTGCATCTGGAAGAAAGCAAATAGTATACATTGGTGTGCTGGTTAAACACAATTTCCTAATTTATTTTCTTTTTCTGTCTTAAAAATGTTTGAAAATACTTGTAGGTAGCACCCACTGACATTAAGAGGAAAATAAAAAAGATGTTATGCTCCTATTTATATAATGCAAATAGGAAACTGCATATTTTCTGCCACACTTACCACTAAAAATATCTCACATTATTGTTTATATTTAGATGTCCCCAAAGAGACTCATATGCTCATAAGTGTCAGTGTTTGGAAGAGTACTGGATTACAGGGGCAGTATAGCTGACCTGCTGTTAGTGAGTAGGATCTGATTGGAAGAGGTAGGTCACTGGGGGGTGTTGCCTGCATGGTGTATATCACTTCCAGCATCCTCTTCTGACTCTGCTTTCTGGCCACCATGCAGTCTTGGTTACTGTTCTCTCATTGCTAAGACAAAATACCCAACACCCAGAATTAAGGGAGGAAAGTTTTATTTAGCTTACAGTCTGTAGAGGTTTCAGTCCATGTTGGCTGGCTCCAAGGCAGGAATGGCAGAGGGGAACAGTTCATGGTGGTGGAAGACAGAAAAAGAAACAAGAGCCAAAAAGGGGAGAGCAAATGTTTTCTTCCCTTATATTGTATGCAGGCTGGCACCCTACGAAGGTGTAGCATTCACACTATCTTGGTATCAACCTCTTGCACAGAATGAGGATGCTAATAAAGTGAGGACTGTGGCCCCATGCTGAGCCACTTAGTTAAGCTTCTAAACTTCTCAAGGAATCAACCATTACAACATCCTGGAAAGCAAATAGCAACCCTGGGGCATGTTCTCTATACCATAGGATGTAGAACTGCTGAGTTAAACTTCTAAACTTCTCAAGTTGACACAATGTATCAACCATTACCATACCAGAGCTGCTTTCTTCTGCCCAGACCCTTCCACTATGCCAATTCTGCCTGAAGCCAGCTGACCATGAAAGGAATGATGCTTCTAAAATTTGAGCCAAAATAAACTTCACCTCCTTTAATTTGTGGGTGTCAAGAATTGGGTCTTGACAATCAGTGAAGAGACTAAGATAGATTTTGGTGTGCCAGAGAAGTGAGGTTGTTGCTGGAACTATAGCTGACTTTGTGGTTCAGAAACCTTTGGGACTGGTTCATTGGAGAAGTGTGGAAAAGTTTGGAGATGCTGGTTACAGAAGCAATCATAGCATGAAGTACATCAAGCCTGGATGCAGCTTAGCAGACCAGGAAGTTGATGGACATATAGATGATAAAGATCAGGCTCAGGAGACTTTGATTGGAAACAAGCACTTTATTGGTTGTTGGACTCCAGGCCTTGTATGTTACACTACAGCAGAAAATTTGTCTATGCTTTGCCCAGGTACTGAGACTTTCCAGGAGACTTACAGGAAAAACAATATACTATGTAATTTGGTGGACGAAATTTTAAAGCAGCTCAACCTTCAGACTCTAGGATGGTTACAACTTGCTGCTTTTAATCAGGTCACCTGTGAGATATAGAAGGAAACAGTTCATTTACAAAGTTTACAGTTTTGCTAGAAAGAAAGCACACACAAAGATGTAGAATAAGATAGTTTAGCATTAGCATTAAAATGTTGAATAGATTAGCATTAAAATGAAGCCCAGTAGTATGGATCAGGAAAATGGGGAAAATGGCCCGAGGCTATGTGAGAAGCCAGCATGACCCAACCATTTATCAGCCCAAGAGTGCAAACCTACAAAGCTTTGCTTTAAAAAGAGAACCCTGAGACACTGTTCCAAAATGGCCACCTAGAAAACTGGTTTCCTTGAATTTGATTCCCAGTGTTCAGTCATCCATGCACTCAAAGTTCTCCACACCGATGCAGCAAAAAGGCCTGAATATTGATAGAACTGTCAGCAGATGCTGGTATCATGCATGCCATGCAGGTTATTTAGGCAGACAGATTGTGAGAGTTGTGGAGTTAGGAAGGGTTCCACCCATATTTCAGAAGAAGACTGGGAAGCCATGCAGTCTGCTCCTGATGCATGAAGCTCCTGATGCTTTCTAGGTTTGCACTCTTGGGCCTACAAATAGTTGGGCCATGCTGTTTTCTCACACGGCCCCAAGCCATTTTTCCCATTGTCCTGATCCATACTACTGGCTTCTCTTTATTGCTAATCTATTCAATATGCATGATGTTGTGAAAGTGACAATGGAAGTACAGCAGAAACCCTAAATAAGCCAGGCATGTGGAACATCTGAGGTAGGTGTAAGGCAGTGAGTGGAACCAGTCCAAGAAAGAAACCATTAGGATTACAGTCATCAGTGCTGTACGGACAGGGCCACCCAAGCCATTTGGAGCTCATATCTCTCCATCCCTGCCCCTGTGTGTTTGACCTAGAGCTACTGGATTTAATATTTGAGCTACTGGATTTTGGTCTTGCTTTGGTTTCATTCGTTTCTATTCCCCCATTCCTGCCTTGTGAAATGGGAAGGTTTAGCCTGTGCCCTTGTATGTAAACCATACTTAACTTCTTTGGGATTTTTACATGGGCTCCTAGTTAAGAGCTTGCCTTACATTTCAGGAGATTTTAAACTTGAATTGTCCTGCAGTGTTAGAACTGTTAAGATTTTGGTAACTCAGATGGATTAAATTCATTTTGCACAAAGAGATGCACATGAGTCTTTTAAGGGGCACTGGTGGAATGTTATGGTTCATATCTTGATGGCACCTATGAACCTCATAGGTGGTGCTTTTTCAAGGTAGTTGGATTATGGATATGGTATAGCTGACACAATCTCTTAGGAGGTAGGGCATTGTTCGGAGAGGTGGGTCATTGGTGGCATGGCTTGAGGGTTAGATCTCCATTGCTGGTTCCTTCCCTGACCATCTGCTTCCCAGTTGCCATGCTGTGAGGTTCCTTCCTCTGTTCAGGGTCTTCCACTGTGGCAGTACTGCCTGGAGCCAGCTGACCATGCAAGGGCTGAAACTTCTAACACAGAAACCAAAATAAATTTTTCCTCTTTTAAATTTTGGGTTACAGATGTTGTATCTCAGTGATGACAAAAGTGCCCAAGACATCCCACAAGATACAAAGCACAATTAAAGAGAATCTATAGGTTATATCAGCCAAAGATAGTTATGTTACAGAATGTGTGCGTTTATTATTAAATATATCTGAATGATGAACTATATGACTCAGTTCTACTACCAATGTAATCTGTGTACAGAAGTAACAATTTCTTGTTAATTCACCATCAAGTTATATGATTTGGTGATCTTTTTGAGTGAATTTACCTTCACATGTTTTTTTGTTTGGTTTTGTTTTGTTTATATTTCTTTATCTTTAGTCTGAGACCACCTTTCTATTTATTTCCATGATATTTAGAAAATGTTAACACCATGCTAATTTAAGAAACTGCACTTTGTTCCACATAAATATTTTAACTGATCAATTATCACAAAGGATTTGCAGCATAAAATAAGCAAACTGGAATTATAATTTTATCCTTTTAGAACCCACCACTGTCATAAATTTTAAAATTATATGAGAAAAACTGATGTGAAATGGAGCATTGTAAATTCCACATTATATGTTGGTAGTTGGCTACATACAGGTTATTTATGATTGTGTCATTTTTCTTAGATTGTCATCACAATAGAAAGACTTTTTTGAGAAAGTGAAGAGTAAAGAATTCACAAAACTCATACACTTTAAAACAAGCAAATTGATAAAAGTGCTAAGATGGCAGGTGGTTTTAGGAAGAATATTGGCAGAACGGTTGAAGTTAAACAGACAGCTAAATCTAGGTAGTTCTGGCAAGAATTTATGCATGACTAATGACATAAAAAGTGAAGAAACTGATTTTACCTATGGGAGGGGTTATTAGAAAGTTAAGTTCAGATAAATGATCTCAAGAGCTGGAAGAATTCTGAATGCTAAGATATTATTACATATGTAACAAGCAGTTTCAACATGTCAAAGATCTTTGTAAAAATTACAGTGTAAAATAAGGCTATTTTTAGAAAAATGAGTAACACAGTGGTATAAGACTTGAACAAGATGCCTTAAATTCTGGGAGACAAGTAAAATAACTATTGTTACTGTAAACAGGGAAAAAAATGTGAGCATGCATATTTCACTACTGGAAAAGTTCATGATAATTCTACTATAACAAAACAAATCTAGAAAATATATTAAAGTTTATGCTTGTGTATATACACATATACATATAGGTATGCAATAAAATAATTTATTCAATGAAACAAAATAGCAAAAAGATAAAAGGTACTTTTGTACCAAATGTCATGAAATCAGTTACTAATTATCCTATGTACCCAAAATAAAATATAATTTAAAATTATTATATATATTTAGAAAGCATGGAAAGGAGAAAACCAATAGAACACAATGAAATTTATTTTCAAAATGCCTTTAAGACTGAGAAGAAAAAATGGATAGGAAAGGACATATTATTAATTATAAGAAATCATTCATTAACCAAAAAAATCAATTGCAAGATATATGTAGAAAAAAGCAATACAATTAGTAGCAAATATATACATAATTTTAATGTTTTAAGGATTAAAAATCTAAAGTCTGTTTTCTTAAATAATATTCAAAAAGTACATTTCTTATAGTTACGATTTTTAACATGAAGTGGAGCAAACTAACATGAATGTTAAAGAACAAAATGCTATAAGAGATATAAAACTGAAAATAACCATTAAAAATATTATATACTGTACAAAGATACAGCATCAAAACTTAAAATGCCATTAAGTAGAATCGAAGGGATAAATTCTATGAAAACAGTGATATTTTAATGTTAAAATATACTTTCTGGCAAGATACATTAACCTACAAACTAAATATAGGTGAAATAATTAATTACCTCCTCAATTTAGCTTTTGAAATTAGTATAGCTCATTTTTAATGCAAACTTCTAAGAATGCCTTAGAAAAATTTTAAAGATCAATATGATTTTTTTTTTTGTACTGGGAATTGAACTCAGGACCTTGTGCTTGTGCCACTAAGCTATATCCCCAGCTAAAGAACAATATGAAAAGAAACATTCAGAATAATTTTTAGAAAATCAAATGTATTTGTATATCAAAAAACTATTAATAGAGGATATTCCATAAATGAAATGATGGTCTTTCCTTATAATTCATTCATTCAGTAAATTAAAGAAAAACAATATGATCATATGTATCTTAACAGAAACTAGTCAAAATTTCTAAGTGAAGCAGATACAGAATTTTAAATATTTTTCTAACAAATGACAAAGATAGATAGTATTTAAATAGCAAAATATTAAAGCCATTCTTATGAAAAGTAGAAAGCCAAAATAAGTCTCATCACAATTTTTGAATACTCTTGTAAGTTAAAGCAAGAAGAGAAAAATAAGTGTTGGGAATGTGAAACACATATATTCTTGATGATATAATTTTTTAAAAGTTTGAAATACAATTTTTAACAAGGAAAATTGATTAGAAATTGGAGGATTTGTTAAAGTGGCTTTGTATATGATAAATATTTTTAGTGATACATTTATTTTTTAATAATAGTTAACAATTAGATTGTGTATTATTGTATCATATTTAATGTGATACTAATATAAGAAATACAACAGAATAACTTTAATAAGAAAAGACCTAAATGTTATGGTAACAACTATAAAATCTTACAAAATGATGTGCATTTAAAGTTGAACAGGTTAAAATCCATGACATGTTCTTTGGTTGTATTGCTCTCAATATTAGTATATATATTTCATGAAACTTTAATACTTTTTTTCAGAACAAAAAAGAAAAAATGGTATTAAATTTCATATGGACACATAAATGGTAGTAATAGCCAATATAATTTTAAAACAATACCAAAAATAAAATGACAAGGAAGATTTGTCAATCACATAAGAAAACACATTATCAAATGTCCTTAATCAAATTAAACACTGCCTTAGAAAGATAAAAATATGGCAAAAATATATTTCAGCATATATGAAAATGGAATCTATAATAATGAAGTCATTAAATGTAAATTAGAAAAAGTTAATTTCATAGACACCAAAGGGTAGAGCTGTCTCCATGAAAATAAAAACAACTTGGCAAAGCATCATAGAATGTCAAAAAAAAAAAAAAAGGGAAATGAATTCATCACATATATGACCAAGTTGTAAAATTTATAGTGAATACATAAATTCTAAATATTCTTGGAATAAAACTATAAAAATTAAAAGAACATGAAAAAGCACTTCAAAGGGAAGAAGTGTTAAATGTCAATCGTATGATCAGTCTTTGTAGTTAAAACACAATTAAGGTATTTATGAAACAATACTTTTCACCTACTATATTATCAAAAATCAATGATTAGTGACTCCTATATTATCCAAAAAGGGCAAAACAAGGGACTTATCTATATTTGTCCATAATAGGTATGTGTTCTTTTTACTTTTTGGAGAAGCCAAATTTTTATGCTTTAGAAGTTAACATCTAAACATATCTCCCAACATTTTCAGATTAGACAATATGTATCATGAGGAAAGGGCATGAGAATGTAAAGATTATGTGTAACTATTTATTATGTCCCCCTCCTTTACTGAAAAATCAAAACCATCCAAATCCTTACAGAGAGAAAAGTTATGTTTGTGAATAGGAATGCACATTGCAGCAATCAAAGATTTGTAAATTAAATCATGACACTTTATTTAAAGACATGTCTTAGACCCTTTTCTACTGTTGCTACAGAATGCCTGAAACTGGGTAATTTACAAATCAACATGGGGGAAAGTGGATGAGTAAGTGGAGACGAGTGAAAGAGGCAGAGTGAGAGGGGAAGCCTTATTCTAATACACAATTTATTTTATTGGATTATTTGTTTACCTTTTTGGTACCAGGAATCAAACTCAGGACTTTGCTCTTGCCCAGCAGGCACTTTGCCATTGGGCTGTATCCCCAGCCTGGCAGCCTCATTCTGTAGTATCCACCTCATGATTATCAGGTCCCTCAAAAGTGACAACTACGGCAAGAATGACAATAGTCTGCCTCTCAGGGCCTCAACCTCCATGGTCCTAACACCTACAGCACCACTAGGCCCAAACTCAGAACCCTGCTACTCTGGGGACTCAGAATTGACATGAATTTTGGTAGAGACAAATCATATTTAGTCATAGCATAGTCATCTCAGTGTATCCAGAAAGATGAAAAATTCATTCTAGGAATGCATGTATGACATTTTCACTTAACGCAACAACATCAATCTGGAAATATGCATTGCGCATTCATATTTACTTGTATATTTAACACAGAAAACATTACTCTTTATCTTTATACCAGGTCAATAGTACTACCAATCCTTTAAGAACAGTTTACAGAAAGTAACAGGTAAATAGTAATAGAAAAAGACAGGAGAACAAATTGAAAAGTACTTATAATTCAAAGATTTCTAAATAGTGCAATATTTCAATATATCTTGTCCATATTTGTATGACATTATATGTATGAAATTAGTACCCAATACATTACCAGTGGTTTTCTAGATGTTGAAATTTCACTTAATACAAATTTTCATTTATAAAATTCTGCTATCATTTGATTTTTCTCACAATAGTTACTGCATTTGAACAATACAGCTAATTTTAAATGTCCAATAACATATGTAGAACAAAGCCAAAAATTAGCATACTCAATTGGAGGTTTTTAAAATGGATTGTAGAGGTAGGTCGGGGATGTGATTAAGAAGGCAACTAAGTGAGATTTTCACAGGCAAGTATGAAAGACATTGTTTTCTCTAAGTCAGGTGAAAATGCTGATACTGTAATAAAGTAGAATAAACACCAATTACTTTTCAGATAGAAAGGAAAGCACAAAAGTAATAGTTCAAAGACTTAGTGTACATCTGTATAATCTAGAATTTATTAGTGCTGATTGCTGAGCCCTACATCCCAATTTCTTTATTTTATTTTATTTTAAAGAGGATAAACCAAGAAAAATGAAACAGAATAAAACCAATCAAAACAAACCAGTGTAAGTGATACAGGACTTGAAAACAATACAAAATCAACAATAGTTACCATAATGCCTTTTGCTGTCTTCAAAATAGCTGCAGAAACCTTTGGACATAGCAAAAATGAAATAAAACAGAACAGAATAGAACCAACAAAAACAAAACAATGAATGCAATAAAGGACTTCAAAACAAGACAATAGTAAATCCAAAATGGCTACCACAATATATCTTGCTATCTTTGAAAGAGCTGCTCATGCCATCAGATATAACAAAATCAAATAAAACCCAGCCCAACAAAACAATGAAAATGATACAAGACTTCAAAAGAAGACAATAGGGAATCAACAATGGCAACCGCCCTCAGAAGGAGATGCCCCCTAGATGCCACACTGCATACTGCTATCCTCTGAATAGATGATCAGACCACTGACCCTAGACCTGCAAGATCAGTGAAATATCAAAGCACCACAGGCATCAAATTGCATTTCAACTCAATAGCTATCACCATAACCTGTGTTTCTACAGATCAGCCAGTCGCTTACAGGGGGCTGGGGGTGGGGCATAGGTTATTCTTGTTTGCCAGCCTACACACCAGAAGGGGCTGGGGTCTGGCTGTTCCCAGTCCACCGGTGACCCGTGCATGGTACTGGTTCCTAGACTGGGCTTGCTTGCTGATGTGGCCTTTTTCTCTTTCCTCCCAGTCTGCGAATGGCACTGACTCATGGTACCTTCATAATTTTAAAATGATATGAAAATCCTGTTGGGAATTTTAATATTACATGCTGGACCTATTCATGAGAATAACTAGATTGTTACATAGTTTGGAGACTGATTGAAATATTCCACAATGATTAGCACTTGAATACCTGAAATGTGGCCAATGGATAAGAATTAAATTTTAAATTTTATTTTATTTTAATTAATTTAAATTTAAATAGCCACATCTTAGAACTAGTGACTCTGAATTGGATAGGGCAGCTCCAGATTTTCAACAAAATAAATCAGTCACAATTCATTCTCCAAGAGAAATGATTGGAAAAACAAAGTTTATTGCAATCATCTACTGCTGTTTAGATAAATCAAAAAGTAGACAGGTTTGACTGCAAATTAACAGCCAGTCAAAAGGCATACCCTTTTTCAACTTGCATTTTTGTGTTTGTTTTGACATTCTTGTACAGTATAAATTGTTGTTTCTTTATTTTTTTCAAGACTGGCTTTATTTTGTGATTAACTCTGAAAGAGTACTCCCCACACTTCTACAGCTTTTGTTGTTCAACAATCTAAGTATCTGTTTCTAATTCTGTTCCTTTCTCTTATCAAATTTAAAATTGTGTCCCCCTTCTGACAGAATACATTTCTAGGCTGCTTGAGATACTGTCATTCCCAGATTTTATTTTCTCCAACCACATTTGGAGTACACATTTCTGATTCCATATGACTGTTACACTTCTGAAGTAAGAAATTCCTAAGAAATGTTTCACCCTAAATTTTAACAAGTATCCTAGTAATTAATAATATTTTAATTTCTTGAAATGCAATCATATTTTGATCTGTTTTTTCTCTAAAATCAATATTGCTGTAGAAATACAATTCAAGTCTCTAGAATTGGAGATTATCCCTAGTATTTCATTTTTATTTTTAATAATAAATTCAACAGAGAAAAATATAAAAATAATGAAAACTAATGTTTCACTTCCATCTCTGTCTCATGAGGCAAGCATACTCAGGAGATTTATCACTATCATTAATGAGATTTGAATGTTGATATTTAATACACACATGTGCATATTACTATGCAGAATAATTTATCCACTGTATTTGACACTAAGTATTATATGTTACAGATCTTTCAAACTAGTAATAAAAGTTGCATTGAAATGCTTGTAAATGTGCAGATAAATTCGAGAATTGTACTATTCTGTTTTGTGCTTCTATGAGTTGGAATAGTTTAGAAACTTTTTATAGGTGAAATCATGAAATACATGTCCTGCGACTGGCTTATTTCACTTAGCATAATGTCCTCAAAGTCTATTCATGTTTACACATATAATAAAATTTCCTTTTATAAGGCTAAATAACATTCCATTGCAATATATACATCATACATAGTATGATATAAATATATAATATATAATATATCAGATTTTCTGTATCAATATATGTCATGCACATTAGATATCATATATATGACCTATTCTTCCAGTCCATTCTTCCATTGGTGGAAATTTCAGTTTTTTCTACAACTTGACTATTGTGAATAGTGCTTCAATGAATCTAGGAATGTCAATATCCCTTCCATCCCTGACTTCTATTGTCTTAGCTGTAAAATGGGATTGCTATGATATTTGATATTTTTTCAATTTTCTGAGGGCTATTATACCATTTTTGATAACAGCTGTATAGATTTATACTTCCATCCACACCATGCAAATGTTCAAATTTCTCCACATCCTTGCCATACTGACTTGCTGTTTTGTTTGTTTGCTTTTAGATAAAGACCTTGCTAATGGTGAATTGATAACTCACTGTGGTTTTGATTTAGATTTTCTTCATGAAAGGTCCTGATCATGTTTTCATGGTCCTGCTGACTATTTGTACATCTCTTTTTGAAAAACTGTCAATTCCTTTGCCCATATTTAAATTAGGGTGCTTTTATTGTAGATGTTATTGACTTTTTTTATACTTTGAATATTAATCCCTTATCAAGTATTTAATTTGAAAATATTTCCTCCATCTCATAGGTTGCCTTTCACATTTGTCTTGATTACTTTTCTCTTGTTACTGAGACAAAATACCTGATACCCAAAGTTAAGAAGGAAAGCTTTATTTGGCTCACAGTTAGTGGAGGCTTCAGTTCATACTCAGCTGGCTCCAAGGCAGGGTGGGGTGGCACAGTGGCAGCAATTCATGCAGTGGTAGACACCTAAAGCGACAAGGGAGAAGTGCACAAAGATTCTTTTTGTCCCTCATATTGTATGTAGAATATCCACCCCAGGGTGGGTGTAGCACTCACACCCATAATCCCAGCTTTGGACCATGAATCAAACAGAAACTCTAGAAACCTGCTCTCAAGTCTGCATGAGACTCTGCGGGGACATCCAGACACAAACCATAACAACATTATAAAAAAATTGAGCCATTACATGAAAATTACCTCTTTCAAATTTAAAAAAATCTCTGGGAATTCTTATCTCACAAATACCTAAAATATGAATCAAATCACATATCTGTAAATATAATGAGATCACTTCTATGCACTGTGAATTAAAATTTTAATACTTAATAAATGTAAAGATTAACATTTTCATGCTTAATAAATGTAAAACTAACTTTTGAAACAGAATTTAATAGAAATGTCATGTCCCTCGGAGGCCCCAGATAATTATTTTAATTGAGAAATATAATAGTCTCACACTCAGCCAACTTATCTTTGACAAAGGGGCCAAACATGTTCACTGGAAGAAAGATAGCCTCTTTAATAAATGGTGCTGGAAAAACTGGTTTTCCATATGCCAAAAACTAAAACTAGACCCAAGCCTATCACCATGCACTAAACTAAAGTCAAAATGGATCAAAGATCTAAATATTAAAACAGAAACACTAAATCTGCTGGAAACAAAGTAGGTAGAAATCTTGAAAACAGGAGTAGATGGAGAATTCATGAACAAAAGTCAAACTGCACAGGAAACACTTCCCAGAATCAACAATTGGGATCTTGTCTTGTCAAAAAGTTTTTGCATGTCCAAAGAAATCTCCAACAGAGTGAAATGAAAACCCACAAATTGGGAAAAAATTCTAGTCCGCTAACAATTTCTTTTGAAACCCCAGTAAAACAAATAATCTCTTACATGTGCTTTCATTCTGCACTAGCCTTTGTCTTCTTTGTCTCCTGAGAGTTGTTCACCACAGGCTGTCCTGGAGGCCAGCTTGCTTGTCTGTCATGGTACCTAGATGAACTCAAGTGTCCACAAGAAGAACCACAGAACATCCGTCAAGAGTGGCTGCACATCACTCTGGTGACTATTGATCTTATTCCCACTGACCTGTGTGCTTTTGTTAGTTTATAATTAGGAGGCAATTCAGTGAGTCCCTATTCCATTCTCTGACCACACTAGTGGCTGTGAGTACCTTGCCCTGCATTCTGTTTATAGGACATGATTCTAAGAGAAAGAAACTGTTTTTTCCTAAAGTGCTCTTCTTCTCTTGTGGTTTCACCTTACTGACCTTATCATAAAAGGATACAAAACGTGCTCAGATTGAGCATTCATGCCTTTTCCCTGACCTTGGTAGAAAAATATTCAGGGTTGTTTTTTTTTTTTTTTTCATTATGCTACCAAGGATGCGTCATATACAGCTTTTATTTTGCTGAAGTGATTTACTTGTATCCCTAGTCTGTTGAATATTTTTATTGTGAAACAGTGTTTGTTATGGTTTGTGTCTAGATGTTTCCCCAAAGCCTTGGGTGCTCTTAGGTGGGGCTTTTCTGAGCTGGCTGGATCCAAAGGTGTATGATACTGGGATTAAGGGTGTGTGGTACTAAATTACTCAACTGATTGAAATTAGCATAGTTCTGGGTGTGGCTGAATGAATTTGCTGAAACCAGAAGCCATTCCTGGAGTGTTGGTAATATCACCCAAAAAGTTTGTATCCTGTATTGTACAAAAGGGAAAGGCACACTCTCTGCTTGCTGCTTCTGTTGCTGCTCCTTGCTGTTTGCTGTCTTCTGCCTGCCATGCCATGGACTGTTTCTCCTCTGGGATGCCTGTCTACCACTCCACACTGCCTTGGAGCCAGTCAACTATGGACTGAAACCTCTACAAACTGGGAGCTGAAATATACCTCCTCCTTTAACTTTGGTTGTCAGGTGTTTTGTCTCAGCAGTGAAAAAAGTAACCAAGACAGTGCTGAATTTTATAGACTATTTTTTCTCCTGAGAAAAATTTGTTGTTGTTGTTATTGACTTGTATTTCTTTTATACTTTGAACATTAATCCCTTATCAAATATTTAATTTGAAACGATTTTCCCCATCTCATAGGTTGCCTTTCCTTGTGAGATCTACACCCTTCCCTCTGTTAATGCATTGTATCACATGATTTGCATGTCTCAAATCATCTTTACATCCAGAGATAAATTCTACTTGGTCACAGCATATTATATTTTATTATGGAGCTGGAGATCAACCTAGTATATGATGCTTGAATGTGTCATTAAGTGCTTTTTTGAGAATTTTTACATCTATACTTTTTAAAAATGTTGTTCTATAATTTTCTTTCATTATACTGTCTTTGGTTTTGGTATCAAGGTAATTCTGGTCTCACAAAATGAGTTTGGAAATGTTCCCTCATTTCCAAAATTTTGGAGAGGACTGTGACATAGTGGTGTTAGTTCTTTTTAAATGTGTGACAATGTCATTTAAGCCTGAGCTTTTTTGTGAGAAACCTTTGATTATTGATGCAATTTACTTATTTGTTATTGATATATTTGGATTCTACTTCTTCATAACTTCACTTTGTTTTGTTGAATGTTTCTGGGACTTTGTCAATTTCTTTTAGGATACACAATCTGTTAGTGTGTCATTGTGAATAGTAGTCTCTTATAATTCTATACCTGGATAGGTTTCTTAAATCTAACGTCCATTTCTTTCTCCAGATTTATAAGTTTTTGACCACAATTTCTTCAAATATGTTTCATGCCTCTCTGCCTATTCACTTTTTAATGTTCCATTAATATGTACATCGATCCACTTCTTGATGCCAAATAAACTTCTTAAACAGTTTATACCTGTCTTCTATTTTTCTTTTGCTTTCTTTCTTTTTTTATAGACTCTGGATAAATTCTTTTTTGTTGCTGCTATTTTATTTTGCTTTGTTTTTTTAGGGTTTCACTATGTAAATCAGGATGTTCTTGACTTACTGCATAGCCTAAACTGACCTCAAACTTGCTACAATCTTTCTGTCTCAGTCTCTAGAGTGCTAGGTTACTAGTGTGCACCACAACACGCAGCTAGTCTATGGATAATTTCAAATGACCTGAGCTCTGAATTCATTGATTATTTCTTCTTATTAATCAAGTCTGCTACTGATCCAGTCTTGAAAAATTGTGTTAGGGTTCTCTGGAGCTGCCAAGGGTCAGCTAGGCTTTTGTTTGTTCTGAATGCTCTCATGGCATGTGGAATATGACAGGTTTACAACAGGTAAATCTCTGGAAAGCCAAAACACTGGATGAAGAGAAAAATCATCCTTCGGATATTTTCCAAAGAATCCAGAATCTTGAATTCATGCCCCAGTTCCCCCCTATACACACACAAGAAGAAGCTAAGGGTTCAGTTTCCTTCTAATCACATTTCAATGTACAAATGGGAATCTCTGATGAGTCAGTACCACAAATGTCCTACTACATTTAATATGGCACTTTTCCTTCTTTCAGTGTGCAGGAATTATCAGCTCATTTCTTCATCACTGATGAAGGGTATCTGTCCATTTGTTGTAATTGAATCAGTATTTCTTGGAACAAGGAAGATATGAATCTTGCTACTGGACCATCTTGCCAAATTATCACTTTTTATTTTTAACTTTCATCAAAACTTTTTGTTGATATGATTTAAAAATTTAATTGCTAGATATTTACTAAACTTGTATCTTATATCCCAACACTTTGATACTTTTACTCATTATTTCCACTATTAGTCATTTTTTGAATTCTTTAGGATTATGCATGGAAAATGTATCATTTAAAAGTAATATAGTTTTAATTATTATTTTCTGACTTTATGCTCATTCTTTCCTTTGTTTTATTGGAATGACTAAGACATGTATTAGAATAGTGAACATAACATTTTAGAGCAGATATTCTTATATTCTTCTCTAATATTTTCATATTTCATATTTAAATATCATATTAGTTATACATTATTCATGAAAGCCTATTAATCTACTGTCCTATTAATCTGTCATCTTATTAATAGATTTAAAAGTTGATCTCTGTTCTTAGATGCCAAGACTCACTGTGGTGTCCACTGAAAAATTTACATTGATTTTCCTTCATCTACTGAGATCAGTATTCTTTAGTTATTTATTTATTTTTTATCACAATGTACTATATTTGTGAAATTTAAACCTACTTTCCCTACCTTGGATAAAATATACTTAACAAAGATATATGTCACATTTTTAATCTAATACTGGATTTAATTTGCTAATATCTTGTTTAGAATAATTATGTTTCTGCCTATGAGAATTATTGGTCTGCAGTGCGGGCTTGATTTGTTTTCCTTTTATACTGCATGAAGTGCAAGCTTAAATTAATGTTATAAACCTTTCCTCTGCTCTAGTATAAACTTTTAATCTGGGAGTATCCTGTCAGTGCTTAAAATAGCCTTTATCTCACAAATATTTATGTTGTTTCCCTTCTCATTCATTCCAAAATTTTGTCAAATTTCCACTTTATTTTGGATTTATCATGCATATTCCATGAGCCTCCATCATATTCAGTGCAATGTTTTTAAAGTAATAAAACAAACCTAATAATACTGAAAATAAAGTTCATTTCACTCTTTAAGACTGGCTATAGAATCTAGAGCTAACTTGGGTTACTCCTTTAGCAATTACAAAAGTTTTATGTTTTCTAGAAGAAATTTAAACTTTAAATTAATATAGATCCCTTGAAAAAATCAAATAGTAGCTGCATAAAATTCTAATAGCACATACGTCATTAGTGGATTATAATGATTTGAGGTACTGTCTCATTTTCTGATGACCTCAAATTCCAATAAATTTTTTTGCTCCCCTATAAAATGTACATGTAACATGACATAAAAAGAATAAGTTTATAATTATATATAAAAAAGTTTTAATTTTTATTCTTAACTCTTCTAACTACATGTTATAGAACAAACAGCATCCCACAGAGTTTTAATCTGTTAATCTTTTTCTTATATGTGTGTTAGAATATGAGTGTGTTTTTCAGATTATAGTGCATATAATAGAAATGAATTACTCAATTATAAAGAGGTAAGATTGTTTATTTTTCAAAATTACATTGATAACAATCTGTAGCAAGTTACAAGTGTACGATGGCACATGGCCAACAGGCACTGATGCAAATGCTTTAACTTTATGTAAAATATTTTTATAGAGAGAGAAAAAAATTATCTCACAGTTATTTAAAACTGAGATAACAAACTGGCATATTTTTACCCTGACAGATTTTTGTAACTACAGTAACTCGCACTGAGAAAAAAAATGGTTAGTTTTTCTATAAACATCAATAATTGAGTGATTTTCTCTCCAAACTTACCTTTCTGTTGCAGCTTAGCATGGCTTATCTTCTGTTTTGATTTACTCATTAGATCTTCAGAGCTGCAAAGAAGCGTGTGCCCTCTGCCTCATCAATAGGACTCAGCTCCTAGCATGGACATCTTATCCTCTTTATCTTTCCAGCCATCAATTCAGACACCTGAGCTCTTTGTTTCAATAGATTGCTTTTCTTAGAATTGTAGCTCTCACCCCATACTTCGACTTCATCTCAACACACAACTTACTAGTTTACTTCTCCCAAAGTCCTTGGCTCTCTTGATACGTGAATTTATACTAAATACATACTTTCTAATAATACAAGTAAGCATGTTCTTAAACAGTATTTCCAAAATGCTCTTACACTCCTGGATCACTAGAAGTATACCATTTACAGAAAATTCAAGATATACACATTGTACGTGTCTTTCGAAAGTTGATAATTTTATTGTATCTCATTTCAGTTATGTTGAAAAAAGTATTTGTTTATTTATTTAGGTACAGGGAATTGACCCCAGAGCTTTCAGACTGAGCTACATCCCCAGTGCTGTTTTCACTTTTTATTTTTGAGACAAAGTCTCCCTGAGCCCTTTTATTGCTCAGGCTGTACTCCAGTTTTTAATCTTTATGTCTCAGATTGCCAGTGTGCTAGGATTGTACACATAGGCCACCATGCTCTGCGGAAAAGTTTAATTTTAAATATACTGGTCTTTCTCGGTAATTTTTAAATATTGAGAAAAATAACCAAAATGCTACCTATTCAAAAGGAGCTACTTTAGGTGAAAGGTTGCCCAACTATAGTTTGGGAACCTCTTATTTTTTATAAAGGTTTATTGGAACACAGGCATGCTGTTCTGTTTAGGTATTGTGTACTTATTAACTTATTGTGATAACCGACCTTAAGAGCTGGAGGTCACCCTGAATATCATCTAGGTCAATTCTATTATTTTATAGATGAGGTTGACGGGAATTACATGAACAGTTCAGGATCATACATGTAGCCAATTAAAGAAGAACAAGAAAAATTCACAGACATTTTTCGTCTGTTTTTATTGCACCTGCTCCTTTCACTCTTAGCACCATCAGATGAAAACAGGACATTCCTTGTTTGGGCCAACTATCCAGGTTAATAACAGGTGTCACTTGTAGGTGAAGTGGAGAAAACCTACCTGTCTCCTCCAGTAATGTTGACGAGGTCTCTGAATATTTCCATATAGTGGTGACCCAAGTGGCTGGGTGTTAGCACAGAGCATGAATTTGTAATAAATGTGGGCTGCATTGAGCCACAAGATTTAGGGTGTTTTTTCATATCAAACCTTGTCTATAATTATATGCTCTTTAAAGACTACAAATTTTAATTAGTAAATATTTTTCAATATAATATAAATTCTAAAGTTTTAAATAAAAATGCCTTCTAATGTTAGACTTCACTCTAGCACATTGTTCTCTATAAGGTATGCCTTCTTTAACGTTATGTACATTTTAAGGTATATCATGTTGTGGCTTGGTATTTTCTAATAGTATCACTTATTTAGATTATAGAGAATTTAAATAGACTATATGAATATCTCTCATAAAAACACTGCCAGGAAATAAAAGGAAATTTTAAAGTTTTAATTATATTCTTTATGTGCAACACTAGATATGAAAGTTCAGTCTTATTGCAGCAACTATGCAATACAGTGCTTGTGAACCATTGACATTCTACAACAAAAGTATATATTTATGAGCACTTAATATTTAACATATTTTGGAGTTTTCTGCATTGCCTTATCTTGTCTTGTATATTCTACTTTTATACTATTTTAGTTTAAATACCTAGATTTTATCAATGTACCTTTTTACATTGACTAATGTGGAAAATTTACGTGGATACATTTTTAACCAATTTTAAGATACACTACTATTGTACACATTTTTAGGCTAAAAAGAGATCATCTTAGGTGATAGTTCATAAATATCCTTGTGACTATTTCTCTTAAAACTTTTAGCTTTACCTTTTTCTATGAAGTCTGGCACACACAGTTGACCTCATAATTAAAATAACTCTTAGTTTTAGCAAATAATATCTTCTTTCACTTCAGTAGTGTCTTTTTCAATTTATCAAAACTAAATGTCTGTGTTCTTTAGTCATTATCATTCATTCACTATTGTTTGTTTTCCTTTATTCTCAAATTGCACTCATGGTCGCTTGTCTTTGTCATTGCGCCCATTTCTTTATTCCTTGTTCTTTTTTCCTTTAGTTAACACATACATAATATTGCCTAAATATCTACATTTTAACTAGTAAAAGAAAATTAGATTATAAAATATTATGAGTCTTCATTGTCATTTAGCTTGATCCTCCTTTAACTGTGACCAAAATGACCATGCATTCAAATTTTGCTAGCATTGGCTTAGTTTACATAGTCATTTTGGCATTTTGGTACATAATAGGAAATAGGGAGATAGACTTTTACAAAATGGAAGGTGACCAAGGGATGAAGGGAGAAGCAGGAATGCGATGGAGAAAGAATTAAGGTGTGTTATATACATGTACAAAATTCCCATGATAAGTGTAATCATTATGTGCTACAAAGATGCTAACGGATAGAAAGTTAAAGTGAAGAAGAAAAACAAAAACAAGGAATTGTTGTCCCCAGAATGTCTATGGCTAAGGAAAATGCCCATGATTGAACATGTTTTAAATCCTATCCTTATTTCACCCTAGCAGGGTTCTTCTTTTTTTTTATTTTAAAGAGAAAAACAGATAAATAAATAGTGAAAACAAGTTTCAAAACTGGGTAGTAGGACAGCTGTAATACTTGATACATTGCATATTGGTGTCTCATAGTAGTTATTCAGAGTACAGGACATAGGCATGATATCTTGTCTAAACAAGATTAGCACAAAACATTCTTTTCAAGGGACAAACAAAAGCTGACTGTATAACTACCTTAACTATCTTGTATATGCATGTATTTTTCCTTTTACCTATTCTTTCTTTCCCCAACACAGTTTTTCTTTTCTTTTGAACAGTTTCTTCCCAATTCACATTATCTATTGCACATTTTTTTTATTTTAAAGAGAA
The DNA here is from genome assembly GCA_004365215.1 of Cuniculus paca. Taxonomy (NCBI): domain Eukaryota; kingdom Metazoa; phylum Chordata; class Mammalia; order Rodentia; family Cuniculidae; genus Cuniculus; species Cuniculus paca. The sequence goes on from RJWT010001551.1 coordinate 37,927, forward strand.
TAAAAAACAGAAAATCAAGATGCAAACAAAACTAAAAATGACAAGAAAAGCAAAATAGCAAGAACAACAACCACAAAAAAAAAGTAACAATAGCTATACAGGTTTTTAAAACGAGATGATAGGAATTTAACAATGATTGTTATATTGCATATTGTTATCTTCAAAATAGTTGCTCAGGTTGCCTGATACAGGAATAAAACAAAACAGTAAAATGGAGCAAAATGTTAGGCTTCAAAAACAAGACAGAAATCCCCTACAGTTGCCATAATGTATACTGCCATCTTCCAAATAGGTGTCCAGACCACCAGCCCCAGGCCTGCAAAGTCAGTCAAACAACACAAGCATCAAGCCATTCCTTTCACCTCAGTTGCTATCATCTCACCCTGAGTCCTGCGAATCAGTCAGTTGCTTACCAGGGTGGGGGTCGGGGGGTGACACATGCTCTTCTGGTTTCCCAGCCTGCGCACCAGCTGCCTCATGGGGAAGGGTGCTTTGTGTTCTTGCTGAGTCTCCTCCCAGTCCCCATGGAGGAGCCTGGCTCAACAGTAGGGTTCTTCTTATATTCCTATTATCTTCTTCTGTTCCACTTAGTGAAACCATAGAAGACCATGGTTAAAAAAACAGAGGCTCTAAAAGTTTCTAAAACAGGTTGTTGTTAATAGTGAGGACTTCTACTTTGTGTTATTTAAAGTATTTCAATGTAATAAATGAGATAGATATGTTTATGTAAATGAACTGGAAGTCTGTCGCCTAGAAGCAAATAGGTGGTGTTTAAATTATTACCCCTCATAATTAAGGAATGTTAGCTAATATTTAGATTAATTTAATTAAACATTCACCATCCAAAAGATCCTGTAAACTTTGCTGTTGCAGTATAAAGCTGCATGCTAAACTGTTGGTAACAATAAAGGATGAAAGAAAAAAATCGATGAAATGCGTGGATATCTGAGTGGGTTATTTAATATGCTGTACCAACACACGCAAGTTTGCCTGAATTTTCCATAGTAATCAGATGAAGCCATGAGTTCATGTCCTTTCAAGTGATTTTCTAGCTTTTGAGTCAGTAAATTCTTGTGTCTTCCTTTTTTTGCTTAGATTCTATCTTATGATATAACTAGTTCTTTAATTGATTTTTAAATTAGACTATTATCCTAACAGCCTGAGGTACACTTTACATGCATTGAGCTCACAAGATTTTTGCAAAATTATTATGATTGTGCCTGCCTGTCTGTGAGTTAATATCTATGACAAAATTCAGTTACTTTAGTTCAAACGGTTCTGGGGATAGAGTTCTTGTTGATGAAGATGCAACCTTCTTCTAACTTTAAAGACTGGACCCACCATTGTGAAGAGCCAAATTAGGATAGGAACACTGGTCTTTATGGCCATTATTTATTTCAATGGCCTATGTAACAATGAGTTTCTTTCTTTTTTATACAATTTTTTATTAGTGCATGCTCAAGGCTCATAATCTTTACATTCATCTAAGGGAGGACATATATGTACTTAAAATATCTTAACCCCTTTATTCACTTTTCGCTCCTCTCCCTCCTCTCTCGTTGCTTTATCTCTAGATTCCCTTACCTAATGTTTTTAGGTCACGTTTGGGATACGAGGTTTGCAATGATGACATTCCTTGTGAGTAGCTGATACATGTACAGGGCACATCTTAATTCTTTTTATGTCCCTCCTTCTACCCTCCCTTCCTTCCCTCCACCCTCCATCTCTCAGTCCTCTAGTCATTTGCAAAAGATCTATCTCTCTGTTTCCTTTTATGTGTTAAGTGAAAAAATGAGACATACAAGTTTAAATATCACTTACATGAGGAACTTAAGTGTAAATAAATTGTAAAGCAAAATAAAACAGTTCCTTTCTTGCCTTCCTGCCTTTGTATGGGGCTTACATACCATACCAATCTGCACAGGGCATACAGCAGCTCTCCAGCCATCGTTTGCCTGCGCGTTCACAAAACAGCTTCCTATTGTGAATCAGCACCGAACTGGATAGTCCTGGAGTAGAAAAAGGAAAAGTAAACGGGTTAACCATAGTAAAACTGAACAGTCAGCTCCTGGATAATCAGGTTACTATGCACAGATTTCATTTCTAACTGGAGCTGTTTCTTCTAATTTTCTCCTAGTACACATTGTGGCAGACCCTTTCATTCTCTGACCTTTCAAAATCTGTTTTACACTAAACACTTCCTTCCTCTCTTTGAGGCTTAGTTTAAATGAGTTGCCTGACAGATCATTTAGCACTGTTTCTGGTGCCTTCCAAACCACACATGGAGAGAGCTTTACCTCATACCGATTCACTCATTTTATTATCAACTCGGTCTCTAACAATTCCTATTCTGCAATTAGGAAGGAACTACAGTAATATGATTCTTTTTGTAGTCAAAGCTTCTCCCTGGGTTCACATTTAAGGGAATGAGACAAACCTCCACTTGTGCATTTCAGTGAGAAACAAAGTAATACCTAATGCTAATACAGTTGTTTCTAGGCCTCAATTGACTGCAAGCACAAAAGTGCAGACATCGGTGAACCCTGATTCAGTATAAGCTCGGCGCATAAATATATGGCTTATAGCCGCCAGATAAGCCAGAAGGTATTGCTAGTATTTGAGCACACTATTAGCAATGAAACTTGTTCTCAGTCTGGAGATGCATGCTGATGCACTCCGAGCACCCAGGTGTCTCCATCTTCTCCCGTTCCATCTCTTCAACCTGCTTGACGTGAAAAGTATGTGATGTGCTGTATATATTAGTTTGCACCCAGGGTTTCAGCTAATGACACATGTACAGTCTGACAAACTTCTGTGTTAGTTATGAATTAGCTCAGTTCTCTGACTTCAGAACTCCCTTGGGCCAATGGTCAAAGAGGTCTTGCTGCATTTCTGAGTTTATGGTTAGAAATGATAAATACACAGGAATCACATTCATATTTTACTACATATCAAGACTTCTATTACAATGTTTTAGCGATTTAAGGAGACAGAACTTAAATTTTATATCACTATGAGTATTTTAATCTTTTACCTATATTCTGAAAATAATTTATTCAGGTGAATTTCACATAGTGTGAAATCAATGATAATTTTATGAACATGTCAGGGGCATGCAGTACATTCATAATGTTGCATGGTTATGAAATAAGCAAGTAGTCCTCTATGGACTTTTGAAACATTTCCATCTTTCCAAGAAATAATCCATTAAGCAGTTTCTAATAATTCTTACCCCCCTTCACCCAAGCCCCCTGCTTGTAGCTTCTAGAAACTTCCAATCTCCAATCCAGCTTATGAATGTATCTATTCCAGATATTTCATATTAATGGAATCATGTGAAAAGTAACCTTTTTTGATTGCCTCCTTTAACATAAGATAATGCTTTGGTGGTTTCTCCATGTTGTGACCTATACAGGTATTTCACTCCCTATCAAAATTTAATGGTATAATATTCCATTGTCTGAATATGTGACAACTTACACATACGGTCTTTATCTGAAGGACATATGAGTATGTCTACCTCTTCATTATTATGTATTTTGTTGCTCTGAACCTTCATGTACCTTTTACTGTCTGAGTAATAGTTTTCATTTATTCTAGGGTATCCTGGGAGTACAATTTCTGAGTCATGTGGCAGCTTTGTGTTTAGTTTCTGAGGAAATGCCAAACTTTTCTCTACAGCAGCCACAAGTTTCTACATTTCTGACAGCAGTGTACAATGGTTGCCACTTCTCCACATCCTCATTAACACTTTGTGTTTTCTGTATTTTTGTATTAGACCTAAACCAGTGGGTATGGAATATGAAGTGGAATGTCACTGGGGTTTGATTGGCATTTCTACTACTAGTGTTCTGAGCACTTATTTTGGAAAGGTGTTTGAATCTGTCAAATATGCTTTCTGCACTCACCAACATGATATTGCAAAATTTTTTTCTTCCTTTTCATTAACATGCTGTACTCCATTGATGAATTTTTCTTAAGATAAATTCTTCTTTCTTGGAGTAAATCCAACATGGCCATAGTGTACAAAACTTTTACTGTTGGATTCAGTTTATTAGTATTTGTTGAGAATTTTAGCATCTGTGTTTATAAGGGATGGTAGCCTGTAATTTTCTTTGGATAACTGTGTTGGATATCTGCGTATTGCTGCCTTCAGAGAATGAGTTAAGCAGTGTTTCTGACTATTTTTTGAAGAGTTTGAGGTAGATTATTGTTCATTATTTATTAATGTTAGATAGTACTCACCAGTGAAGACTGAGTTTCTTTTGTCATGAAATTTTAAAATTATTACTTTCATATTGTTACTTTTTACAAGGCTCTTCTGGTGTTTCTGTAATTAACATATTTTTAGGAATTTTTCTGTTTCATACAAAGGCTCTAATTTATTAGCATACAATAGTTCATAGTATTATTGTTTTATACATCTTTGTATTTCTGCAAGGTTGGTAGCAATATCACACTTGTAGTTCTAATTTTATTTATTTGTTCTATCTCTTCTTTTTTTTGTCAATATCGCTGAAGATTTAGCAATTTTAGTAATATTTTCAAAGAACCTGTGTGCAGTTTCACTGAATTTCAAATTGATTTTCTTTCTCTATTTCATTTATATCCATCAAATCTTTATTATTTCCCTTTTACTGCTAGTTTTGGATTTTATTTGCTCTTCATTTTATAATTCTTTATCCTTAAGCTATAGAGCTATTATTAATTGAAGATTTTTCTTTCTTTTATTCTTTTGTAATATAGACAATTTCTAGTGCCAGAAATTTCCCTTTAGTTGCTCTCCCTGCATCCTACAGGTTTAGAAATGTTTTCTCATGTGATTGTCACAGAGACATTTTTAATTTACCTTTATTTCTTCTTTGATCCATTGGTGGGTGCAGTTTAACTCCCATTTATTTGTAAAAATGTTTCCATTTTCTCTGTTGTACTGATTTTTAGTTTATTCCAGTGTGATTAGAAAAATACTCTGTATTATTTCATCATTTTAAATTTATCTGAATGTTTGGGTCATTCATTTGGGGTCTATGATACTTTTTATGTGTATGATTATGATTGTAGCTATTATATGTAAACAGATTTTTTACCAATATATAACACTTATCTTTGTCTTATAACAGTTATTAACCTAAAGATCGTTTGTACTTGACTGAAACACTTGTTAAACTGCATTCTCCCTGTCTCTGAGAAATTTTAATATATTGTATTTTGATGTGAATCTTTTACAGTTACACTGATTGAAAAGTATTTAATTTCTGTAGTATGGAGATTCACTATCTGACATTAAATGTGGTACTTTTTAGCCATTATTTAAATATGTTTCCTCAGTCTCTTGGAATTCTCATAAGGAGTATATTATTTCATTTGATCATATGCCACTGGTCCCTTAGTTTCTGTTAACTTTTTTCATTTGAGTTTTTTTCTTCCTTTCCCTCAGACTTCAGAATTTCAACTGTCTTTCTTGAAGTCTGATTATGCTTCCTTCTGCTTGCTAAAATCTGCTGTTGAATACATACAATGTTTTTTCATTTCAGTTATGAAACTTTTCAATTGCAGAATTGACAACATACTTTAGCATAGTACATATGATGCTGCTTTTACAATTATGCAGAATGCAAAAGTTGTGGGTTCAGGGAAGCTTTCACCGAGATTTCAAAAGAAGGCCCAGGAGACCATGCATGGAGCTTTCTAGAAGTCAATGTATGTAGTTTTGAAAATGAAATCAAAAGTGCAGTGGAGACCACAGGTAGTCAGAGATCCTAGGAACACCAACCAACTGCGAAGGAAACCTGCAGGACCTGAGTGGAATTACCCATGAGAGAGACCAGGACAGTTACAACCAGCAAGGTCATGGGGCAGGGGCACTCAATATCTTTGGAACTCACATTTTACCACCATGTGTCCTGGATGCTGAAAATGAAGATACAGGACTCAATGTTTGTCCTATACAACTGAGTGCTGTGGGTTTCAGACTGTCTTTATCCAATTTTTTTCTATTCTCCTATTCTTTTCTTTTGAAATGGAAATATTTACCCTGGGCTATTGTACCATGGTATTCTGTAACTTGCCTTTTAATACTGGAGACATTCATTTCTAAGATTTTACTTTGAGCCTCATAAGAGATTTAGATTTGAACTTGTGAAAAATGATGGAACTATTGAGACTATAAAAAGGAATTGTGTTTCCAGTTGTATGCAAGATGGTTGTATTACATTAAACAGAGTTATGAACTTCCTATTGTCTTAATTTACAGATTAAGTATGGTTTAAAATTAAGTATGGTTAAGTACAGATTAAATATGTGTTTCTCACTGGGTGTGGGGGCACACACCTGAAATCTCAGCACTTAGGAGGCTGAGGCAAGAGAATTACCCTGAGTTCAAGGCCAGCTTGGGCTACGTAAGGGAGCTCAAGGCCAGCCTGTGCTACATAGAAAAGCCCTGTCTCAGAAAAAATGTGTTTCTCTATGAGGTTGACAAGAGGTGAAATATGACTGTTAGAGTGTCAATTTGTTTGGCCTTGGGATCTGTCAGAGGAATGGTGGAGCCCACTTCTGGGTATGTTTTGGTGGTTTATGGAAACATGATTTTAAGTCTATGGCTAGACTCACACCTCTTCCTCTCTGGCATTGTTCCCCTACTCTGTTTCCTGGTTTCCATGAAATAAGTAACTGCCCCACCACATTGCTCTGCCATGTTTCTGCTTTGGAGCCAGCTGATCATGAGCTGAATTCTCTCAAAATGTGAGCCAAATTAAACCTTTTGTCCTTTAACTTGTGGTTGTCAGTTACTTGTGTCCAGTGAGGGCAAAGCTAATAGACTCCCCCTTATGATTATATCTGTGCTGTCCTTAACCTTCAGCAATAACATCAATTTCCACTTTCAAGGGAGTTTCTGCAGAGTAAATTAGTTACTGCATCATTTAAGCCACTATAGTATCTTCAATTTAAGCTGTGCATAGTTTGTATTCTACTTTATTCTACCAATTTATTCATTTAACTATTAAAATGATTGAACTCTGATCAAATTTCTAGTATCTGAATTCTGATTTTGACACTCACTAGTTATGTGACATTTGGCTACTTGGTCTCTCTGTGCTTTAGTTCTTTGTGCTGAAAAATGGGGTTCTATAAGGACCCACATTGTAGATTTTTAAAAAAGATTAGATGAGTTAATATATTTTAATGGCTATGCAAAAGTAACATATAGAGTATTTACAATACTTATAAAATATTAGCCCTATTTATGTCATGTAATAATATCATCCTCATCATCATCATCATTTTATGAGCTCTTAAAACTAATTACTTTTTTATTTCTGTTTCTTGTAGATTTGAAACTGAGCCAATATCATGCATATAATACTTTTTAATAGGTACTGTGAAGGTGCTAATTAATTGAAGTTTATCTCTTAAAATCTGACCTTTTACTTAATAGTCCTTGAATCAGTTGCTGTGATGCAACCACCAAATCTTCCCATTCTATGATGACAAAGGATAGAAGAAGGTGTTAACTGCCTCTTTTCCCTAATCAGTGCATTTTATTATTTCCAGATGCTGAGATTCCTTCCTTAACTTCCCCTCAAATCTATTCTATGACTGTTGTCTTGAGTTTGAGAGGATATAACTTCTTGGAACAAAGATATCCGAACACTGTAGATTCTTGCAAAATCTACTGTGCTTTATTCTATCACTAATCTCATTCTAGTGCATGTCTGCTGTACATCTATAGAGAGGACAAAAATGTTATTGCCTCTTCCACATTTGTTCAAAAGTTCTGGAAAACACAACTCACTCCAAAATCTTCCTGATGTGATCAAGCTACGTGTTCTTCCTCTGCATTGCATTTCTCCATCTGTATTCTGTTACATTCACTGTACTGTGGCAGTTTACTTGGGTATAAATTTCACTAGATTGGGAACTACAAGAGAATAAGAAATAGTTGATAAATCTTAAAACATAGGTATCAGCCATCTGTATTTCCAGGAATGTAGCATTTTTTGACCTACCACAGATACAAAATACATGTTCATTGAATGAATTTTTTAAGAAGTCTTTCTAAATCAGTAATTTCCATCTCTTTATTCAACTACATATTATCATAGAACCTCAGAACCCATGTTGCACAAGCAAATATCATTGTTTTCATTTTTACTCTCTAATTTTTTTTCTTTTTCTTTCTTTTTTTTTGTACCAGTAATCGAACTCAAGACCTCATGCTTGCCAGGAAGTTTCCTGTGCCACTGAGCTATATCCCTGACCCTCTAATTTGCATTTCTACTCTCTAATTTTCAGGGAAAATAGAAAGCAGTTACTTGTCTCAGTACATTACCTTATTTTGAATTGCTACTGTCTTGCCTTTCTGCTCCAGTGTACACTTTTCATAGTTAGCAAAGAAACTTAATAAATATGATGTACTTATTTTTTTAAAAGTGTTGCTCTAAATATCCTTTTATTCTTATACCAATGGAAAATCGCCAAGAGTTTTTTGATGTATCTATTTATATGGAATACATCTCTCTTGAGAATAACAAGCATAATTCACAAGCATTATAGTATATATTTGTAAAATTTATGACTGCATTTTAAATACTATTTTATAATTTTAGCATCTTTAAATTGAACTAGTAAAAAGAGAACAGGAAGTATATTTCTAAGAGATTCTGTCTTATTTCATATTTCTTTTTCATTAAAAAAAATTAACCTCCAGGTTCTGGAGGGCCCTCTTCTTAAGGGATTAAGGATATATATTGAAGATACAAAAATTTAGGCTTAAAATAAAGTACTTAGAAATATGTTTAAAGCACTCATTTTTCATCTTAGCTAATGTATTTCACCCTGATAAAATGATCCTGTTTCTTACTTTCTTTATGTCTTTTTTAGAAATATTAAATCCAATTCTAAGCAATAGCCTCAAACTTTTTCTTTCTAATAAATTTTCTCCAAATTTTAAAATATGGACCTGGATTGTAATTAAAGCGTAATTAGTTTCAAAGTTACAGTTCATTTTAGGCTACCATTTGAAAGTTAGAAATATAAATTCTTAACATAAAAAATAACATATTCTTCCAATACAGATACTTTAATGTTTTTATTGGGAAAGACATAAATGTCCACTATTTTTAATAGCATCAAATTTTAAAAGATATTGACAAACACATTTAAAAGCAACTTAAATTTATGTATTTTCTTCCCAAATCTAGTTAGTTTTCATTGACCTTTTGCTCATTTTTTAAAAGTAAGTACTTATCATTGTAGGCACACATGAATTTAAAGGAAGAAACTTTTAATGATCCTATTTATGCATGTGTCATTTTGTTTGAAAAAAAGATTTTGAAGTAGAGTGACTGAAGATGCCTCATCATCATTTTAACCAACCAGAAGC
>RJWT010001552.1:0-47287 GCA_004365215.1 Cuniculus paca
GAGGAATCTCTATGAGCAAGCCTCACTAACTCACCTTTATTCACCACTTATTTGCCTGCCCCAAGCTGCTGCTTCCTGTAGAGCCTCACTGTCCTTTTCCTTTGTTTTGTGACTTCTCTGAAAATTGGCTGATCTCTGTTGAAGATGCTATGTACATGGGCATTCAAAGTCACCTCTTTGGAAACTACTTATCCCCCCGGTGTTTCCTGTGTATATGAAATGTATCTGTTAACAAGCTTCTGTTTGTTTTCCTCTTGTTAATCTGCCTTTTGTTACAGGAGTTCCATCCAACTAGGAAGCACGGGAGTGACTGTTCCTTGACACCCTGAAACTATCCTGTACTCGGTTGTACCTGTGACTTCTGCATCATCTTCCCACTTCCCACATCACCATCTTTTCCTTGCTGCAGGATCTGTCCTTCCGGGGTCCCTGCCTTTGGAAGGGCTCCCTCTTGTGGAGGACCACCTGGACAACTCTCCTTGAAAGAAGAGCAATTATCTCCATTTTGGCTAAACCTGGCCCCATTTCCATGTATTGATATGTACAGAGCTGGCTAGGACTTTTCCTTATCCCTTCAATTGGCTTTAAGCATTACAAATTGGTCTAGTGGAGGTGCTGATGTGTAGTCTTTGAAGCAAGACAACAGGTCAGTGTTACCCCACCCCTGTAGCTCCCAAAAAATGTGTGAGGTGGGTGGGAGGGAGAGCCACAAGCTGGGATCCGAGCTGGGAGATAAGAAGCTATGACTTCCCAGGGCATCAAAGATTTCACATCAGAGCTGAAGCACCGATCCCAAAACATTAGCTACTCCCTTGAACTGTGTTACGCGGATTACTCCTTCTGCACGTCCTTCTCTCTGCATGTTACAGAGGTGATGTCAGGCTTCCTACCTAGCCCAGCTCACAGCATCACTCGCTTCCTGCTGCTCTCACAGTCACTCATTCTCGAGCCTCTCCCTTCTTCACAAATTAAGAAAACCCAGGTTCAGCCCTAGGTTGAGGCCTTTGCTCTGGTTAACCATCACCCTAGCCGGACCTAGGACGCCCCTTGGCTCCACACTATAGATATGCCTTAGTGTCTTTCTTCTTGCCATGGGTTGCAATGGAAATTGTAGATTGGAATTAACTCACTAGAATCCCAATAACTTTCCTTTGCTATTACAAATATAAACTTCCTGGGCTGCAACAAAATCCAGGAGGGCTCTCGGTACCCCATGTTGTCTCTAGTGCGTGCCTTGGCCTCCGTCAGTCTCTGCAGCTATAGGCTCCTTGAGAGGAAGGACTATGTCTTCCGTTAGGATCTCAGAGGCAGCACTTGTGCCATTCGTTCTGGCAACCTCGGGGCCACCTTCAGCCTTGTACATCCTGGGTGATAAATATTCTTTACTGGGACTAAATTTTCTCCCTCCCACTGTCTGATGCTTAGTAAGTGGCCAACAAATCTTTGTTGAATTGATTTGAGGAAGGGATGAGGTGAGATCAGCACTGGGGAGGCGTTTGTTCGCTAATTATTTACAGGAAATAGTGGAGGCCTAAAGTTACAAATGACAGCTGGCAGCCCAGCTGACGGCCCATGTGTCCCAGTTTCCTGGGAGTGACAGCATCAGCTTCTAACAGCCACACTCTATGAACTGGCCTGGCTGGTGCCCTGCAGGGCTGGGAAGAGGCAGGTAGGGAAGAGAGGCAGGCTCAGAGAGGCAGCAGCCGAAGTCTTTCTGGCAGGGAGGTGAGCACATCAGCTTGAATGTTACAACGCACTCCCGCTGTTCCAGCATTTCCTCTCATCAGGTCAGTAATAGAATCTTTAATGATATTTTATAATTCAGACAGCACCATTCACCTGAGCAATTGTGAGGTTTAATGACCAGTAAGCTGATGGCTTGGGAGGTTGCTCTAATAACTGTTTTTGCAAATGAAAGAAAATGGCCCTAAAGAACAAGGTGGTTTTTCGACAGCTATACAGTAGGTTCATAATCAAACCAGGACCAGAGCTCCAACCTTGACTCCCACTTATAGTCAAGCCACACACTCCTCCAGTCCGGAGGGCTAAGGGCTGCTGTCCAGGAGCTCAGAAACTGAGGACTGCTGTGGTGGACCCTGTGCTAGAGTCTCAGGCTCTGCCCTTCGCACAGACCGCCTCCAGAGAGGCCCAGAGAAGTGAGGGGCTCGGAGGACAGAGGACTGACCACTCCCTGCATGGGCTCTACACCCAGCTGCCAGCTCTACAAACACTTGGGGCGGCCTCTGTATTCACATGGGAGCATCAGTCCACTCCCAGCCCTTTATCGATTTCCTCCTCCTACCTTCAACACCATCAGTCAGGATTCTACCTCTGTGAAACTAAGGAAAGTAAAACAAGTCTTCATGGTTCCAGGCTCTATTCATCTGACCCACCGGCTCGTAGCAGAGAAAACTTACATCACTAAGACCAGGTGCCGTGGTGCATGCCTGCAATCCCAGGTACTTGGGAGACTAAGGCAGGAGGATTGCAAGTTTCAGGCCAGCCTGGGCAAATTAGCAAGACCCTGTCCTAAAATTTAAAAATGGCCCTGGGGTGTAGCACGGTAGTATTACTCTCAGCATGGCTGAGAAAGAAAGAGGAGAGAGAGACAGACAGAGAGGGAAAAAGGGAGATGGAGGAAGAAGAAGAGGAGAAGAGGGAAGAAAGATGAGAGAGAGAGAGAGAGATGGATGACTGGAGACCAGGGAAGGGCTTGAGGCTTGGGGGCTACTCTGGGAGTAACTTCCAGTCTTTCTTCACTAAAGACACAGTGGTAACGACAGGCCCATTGATTGACTTTTTAATGCACCACTTGATCTTGAAGCTAAACTGGCCATTTCTCTAGCAAATCATATCATGAACTAGCTGCGTATCACGAGGCTGCTGGGAAAGTAATTTGCTCTTAAATGATCATATTTTTTGAAGACTACAGTGCATCCCACCACGTAGGGTGTGCATCATGGCACGAACAGAAGCCTGACATCCTTTGGGCTCTGTTTCAAGCCATTACCTTAATGGCTTCGGTTGTTGGATGCTCTGATGAGAGCAAGACTTGCCTTGTTATGTAAAAATATTCATCTGCCTGAAAAAAACGTACTATCATTCCCGAGTAATGGCCACAAAAAGTAATACGTGTTTGTTTTCCCTTCTGACTATTGTGAATATTATTTAGGCCTTTTGAGAAAATGGTAACAGCCCTAAGGAGCTCCAAGAACTGCGGGATTTGCCTTCCTCCCAATCAGAGTGGATTTTGTGATCATTTTGCACAAGTTGAAGGCTGGTACTGGGCCATCACTGCTGAGAAGATGATTAGGAGATAATGTCGGCGGCAGAGAAAGCTGTCAGAGCTGAGTGGCCTCCTGCTGCCCTCAGAGGACTTGGAGTGCGGATGAAGCGGGGAGAATCCTTAGTGGAGAAAAATTGTGGAGCAAGAGCCAACTCTTCCTTTGCCACTCAGTGGGCGAGCACCTCGGGGCAGTCTTCGGCCAACGCGTAGCTACCAAATGCAGATCTCGCTCTCTCTCTGATTCCCTTATCTGGAAACGGGGCCAAGGGGCGCTGCCAATGATTACCAGCGTCCTGGAGTTAAGAGAGCAGCTAACTGAATTTAACTCCCTGAGGTGGCAACTGATTTTGTGCTGAGGCTGGTAAATATGTTGCACTCGGTGCTCATCCTCTAAGAATAGAAGGTCAGTTGGTTTTGTGAGAAAGACCGTGTATCTGAAGGACAGCCCAGTGGCAAGTCAGGGAACAGCCGCCAGAGACCCCAGGCCGACCTCTGACCCACCTTTGTTGTTTGCGCTGTTCCCCTCTTTGCCAGGACTGGCTGCAAAGCCAGCCTGTGGTGAGGGTTTTGATGTGAATTTAGCTTTGCCAAAGTAAACAGAAACGCAGCCCTTCACACTGCAGTGTGTGACAGGCTAGCGGAGCCTTCTGGGCAGGAGCGCATGTGACGCTTATGTATGGAAATACTGTGTCGCTCAAGGTTTTATATAGAATTCGATAGCATGTATTTCTGAACTGTCAGTCATCGTGGGGCTGCCAGGAGGCAGTGGGCTGTGGCCCATGCTTCCCTTGGGTAGGGACCATTCCCACCCTCTTCCTTTTTCCATCTGTTTCCTTCCCACCGCTTGTTCAGTTTCAGAGCTGACCAGACAATATCCCAGGCATTATGCATTTTATTTCTTCCAGGAAAAATAATTCATATTTAATTTTTCACTGAGCACTTAGCACTGTGGGAGCCCATAACAGACACTAACTAGAATGTATGATAAGCTGGGGGGTGGGTGCTGTTTGCCTGTAATTTCAGCTACTTGGGAGGCTGAGGCACAGGGATTGAAAGTTCCAGGTCAGCCTGGGGAATGTAATGAGACCTCGGCTTGTAATTTAGAAAGATGGGTAGGGAGTGGGGAAGTAGCTCAGCGCTCCCTAGGTTTAATCCCCAGAAGCAGAAAATAAACAAAACCACACAGAATTTTGGGAATGAATGAATGAAAAATATTTTCCATCTTCTTTCACTTTCTCTTAAAGAAACTAGACGGAGGGTTGACTTTGGTTTGCAATCTCTCTGGTTAGAACCATGAGTCCTTATTCATCAAAACTGGGGTGGGAGCAAGCGTACTGATCGTTGGTAAGGACTGGACCCCAAAAGTGGCATTCTGCTGTGCTGGAGCCTGGCAAGTCACTTGATTTCTTCCAGCGCAGAGGGGTCTTGTCATATGTGATAGCTGGTTTGACAAAGGCCAGACGTAATGGCACACACCTGTAATCCCAGCACTCGGGAGGCTGAGGCAGGAGGATCACAGCACATTTGAGGCCAGCCTGGGGTCTGTAATGAACTCAAGGGACAGGCGTATAGTTCAGTGGCATGGTGCCTGCCTGGCATGGGTGAAGTCCTGAGTTTGATTCCCAGTACCAAAAAAAGCAAAACAAAAAATACCCTGTTGTGAATTCAAGGCCAGCCTGAACTGTACAGTGAGACCCTGTCTCAAAATAATGAAATAAAATAAAATAAAAGAAGGAAAGAACAGAGATACCCACATAGGCACATCCTGGCACAGGCATGCATTATTTTCAGTCAGATAAAACAAAATGCATCATAACAAGGACCTAAAGCAAAAAAAAAAAATCATTCTGACTCAATGAATTTATAATCAGGATTTATTTTCTCTTGAGGAGATGCCATTAATTATGAGAGATGGACTTTGATGAGCTGGGATGGAAAACTGGTAACTGTTCACAAGTTGTGAGAGGTGAGGAGGTAAGGGAAAGAAGAGGAATGCTGATGGGGTGTTCCCTGTGGTGTGGAGGCCGAGGGGCCCGGCCACAGCACTGGGCTTGGGGGTAGGGGACAGTGATGTTTCCTCCACTTACCTGTTATTTTTTACAAAGTAGAAATACTCTTCTTTTTTGGCAAACTTTTAAAATATTACTAACATGAATGTAGCTGAAGGTGTACACCCCTTTTGCCAACCCTTTGGAGCCGATAATGTTGGTGTCCTGCCACAGTCCCTGGGTGCCTCTCAGGTGGCTGTAACAGGTGTCACGCCGGGAACAGTGAATGACCCCCTAGGCCCTTGCAGGTGATTCTGCCGGTGCACCGGGGAAGCTGATGTAGCAGGTTAATAAGAACCTGGCGGCTACATTTACTAGATAAAATAAAGGGTACCCACTTAAATTGTTTAAGTATATGCCACACATTATTTGGGACTTACTTGTGCTGAAAAGTTATTTGCTACTTCTCCAAGCTTCAAATTTGTTTTGTTTTGTTTTTTGTCTTTTTGAGACAGGGCCTTGGCTATGCAGTTCAGGCTGGCCTTGAGCTCATTTCGTAGCCCAGGCTGGTTTTTTTTTTGTTTTGTTTTGTTTTTTTTGCAGCACCAGGGATTGAACTCACGACCTTATGTTTGCCAGGCAGGCACTTAGGCTGCTGAGCTAGATCCTCAGCCCTGGTGTTTTTGAGACAGGGTCTCACTATGCCGTTCAGGCTGGTCTCGAACTCACAACGATCCTCCTGTCTCAGCCTCCCAAGTGCTGGGATTACAGGCATGAGCCACCATGCCCAGCTGCCCAGGCTGGTTTTGAACTCGAAACAGTCATCCTGCCTCAGCCTCCTGAGTGCTGGGATTACAGGTGTTCGCCACCACGCCTAGCTTCTGAGCTTCAAATTTAACAGACGCCTGAACTGCTACTCTTGGCTAAGTCTGGCAACCCTTTCAGCGACTGAGTCAGGCAGTGGCCCTGGGCACTGGAAAGGAGTCATTCCCAAAGAACCCAGCCACAGCACAGGGCGGACCTGAGTGCCAAGACCCTCCTTCAGGGTCCCAGCCCTAGGAAAACAGCCTCTCTGATTCTCACAACCCAAGTGTTGCTGCCCTGAGCCCAGCCACAGGGCAGCTCCTGGGTAAAGCAGGGGAGGTCTGGACAGGGAGCAAGGCTCTGGAGGCACAGCTGGGGCAAGTACAGGTCCTTTCTGGGTCAGTCTGCCCCCAAGGCTCAAGCCTGCACTAGGAGGCTCTGTAGAGAATAAAAATATCCTTGGGAAGCCAGCCACACTCTTAGGATAAGTTTCCATAATCATTTAGTGATTCAAGAATTGCAAATTAAAACAACAATAAAATACAATTTTTGCCTATGAGAGTAGCTGATATTTAAATGCTGGTAATGGTGACTGACTTTGCAGTGATGAGTGCACCTCAGGCACTGCAGCCCTTCTTCAAGACGGGAGCTCCTCTGTACGACTCACGGCAACCTTTGCTCTGACTAGAAATGAGACCAGGCAGGGGGACCGGCCACAGGAGCACTGGCTTCTCACTCTGCACTTCCCACGCAGCCGGGAGCACTCCCAGAGGTGATTTGGGAGCATCTCCCTATAATTAAACGTACACCTTTATGAACCCGCAATCTCACTTCTAGTATGACTATTAAAGGCAGATGCGCCAAGATATTTATAACTGCACTGTTTGCCATGGGGAAAATGGAGAGCCACTGTTGATAAATAAAGGCCTAGGGAGAATAAATTCTGTCACATACAAAGGAGCTGTACTGACACAGGTAAGTGTGCACAGGCATGTGTGCAGAGAGCGAGTGTGTGTAGGAAAGTGATGCCTTGATGACATACGGAGGTCACTGGGATGGCAGAAAGTGGCAGAACGTATCACGTCATTTTATTTCGGTGAGAGCATAGTATCTATGTCCACACTGATAGATATATGCTGTGGCGATGCTATACATAGACAGCAGATAGAGACATGAATGCGGAGAGATACTACATTTAGCATCAATATAGAAACGAGTGTAGCTATACTAATGCCAAATGGTTAACTCACAGAGTTTAGATCTGGGATAGAATCTTTTCAATTCTATTTTACTTTATATATTTCGTGAAAAGAGGGTAAGGGGGAGGAATTATAGGTGTTTTGCTTTTTTTTTTTTTTTTTTTTTTTGCGGCACCGGGGATTGAACTCACGGCCTTGCCGGGCAGGCACTTAGACCGCTGAGCTAGATCCCCAGCCCTGTTTTTGAGACAGGGTCTCACTATGCCTTTCAGGCTGGCCTTGAGCTCACTTTGTAGCCCAGGCTGGTCTCGAACTCACAACGATCCGCCTGTCTCAGCCTCCCGAGTGCTGGGATTAAAGGCGTGAGCCACCACGCCCGGCTAGGTGTTTTGTTTTTATTTTTGTGTTTTCCTGCAATTTCGACTATTTACGTAATAAATGTGTTACTTTTGTAAAAAAAAAATTTTTAAAAAAACAATCTGGGCAACATTTGCTATTATGTTTAACTGTATGATAGGTTCAAGGGGCTGCTGCAGTAGAATCACGAATTCAAGCACAGCATATGGCCGTTTAGCGACGTAATGAGACCCTGTCTCATGATTTAAAAAGGCCTAGGATATAGCTCACTGTGAAAGTCCTGGGTTCGATCCCCAGTACCTACCCCCTACAGAAGGTCCAAGGAGTACGGACCAAGAGATGTGACCCATAGGTATTTGAACTCCAAGCCCTCTACTGAGTGCAGTGGCTGCACACCTGTAATCCCAGCTACTGGGGAAACTGAGGCAGGAAGCTCATTTGAATCCAAGATTTTGAGACCAACCTGGGCAATATAGCGAGACCCCATCCTAAAAAACAAACAAACATAAAATTCTCGATTGTTCAATAGTATCTTCTTTGACAAAGATTGGCAGAAGTGACTTGACTATAATTCTGTTCCCCTGTGCAGAAGGAGCCAGCACCTGCCCAGGTTGGGCTGGGAAGGTCGAAGGGAAGACCACAGAAGTATGAGCTACCCGCCTTCTGAGGTGCTTCCAGTCTTGTTAAGGCTTACATAAGACAGGGTAGGGGTACTGCAGAGGCCTCATAAACATGTGACAGAAAGCCAGGCACAGTGATGCACACCTGTAATCTCAGCTACTCAGGAGGCTGAGGCAGGAGGACTGCAAACTCAAGGCTAGACAACTTCATAAGATGCTGTGTCAATATTTTTAAAAGGGGTGTATGTGTGACTCGGTGGTAGAGTGCCTGTGTTTAATCCCAGTACCCTGTGGCTGTGTGGGCAGTGAGCATCTGAGACAGGCATGAGTGGGTATGGCAGTGGGGTTCAGAGACAGGATTGCCCAGAGCCTGGGCTGATTCGGAACCTCTCATAGGGATGCAGGATGGATTGGTAACTGACAGTGAATGAGAAGAAGTGGGTGGAGATGCCAGAGGAGGGTCAGGCAGTGCTCCAGTCCCAAGGACACAGGATTAAAAGGCCCTGGGTTGAAATGAGTTAGGGCTGGGCTGGCTCCTCAAGGACCCTGGCTGGCAGGAAAAGAGGCAGTTCAGAGACTCAAATAATTATTAGACAGGAAATATTGGAACATTTTTGCCTCAATTTCAAAAGTAATACATGTTGGTTAAAGAACATGTACAGAGGGCCAGAGATCTAGCTCAGTGGCCTAAGTGCCTGCCTGACAAGCATGAGGTCATGAGCTCAACCCCCGGTGCCACCAAAAAAAAAAAAGTGTGTACAGAAAAGCAGAGACAATATATTAGAAAAATAACCAGTTAGAGATCTGCTTTGCTACACTTTTTGGTATGCACCATTCTGGATGATATTTTGCCATCTGCTGTGGGAGAGACTGCTCAGTGTCGTTCATATCCATTCTTCCCAAGGCCTTAGTTCTAAAACTATGATTTCGCTGGGCAGAGTACCCATTTTCTAGTCTACCTTGCAATGAGGCATGGCTGTGTGATTGATGTTTGGTTAATAAATGTCAGCAGAAGGGATGTGAGTAAATTCTGGTTCAGGTTCCTAAAGAATGGATGCCCTCCATATACTTCTCCCCTCTTCCCCACAGCTGTGATGGCAGGAGCTGGAGCAACCATTGTAGACCATGAGGTAGATGAGGATAACAGAAGAAAGAAGGAACCTGGGTACTGATCCTATAAACCCCTCATCAGGCCTAGACTCCATGAGCTTTTTTTTTCGTGAACTTTTATTTTGTTGAAGCCACTGTTATTTTGACTCTTGTTTTAACATCTGAAAATTTATCTTCACAAACACTACTGCTTTTAAAAAAGTTGAGCACTATAGCATGACTCTAATGGGTTCCAAGTATTTTATTTTGCATGCATCATAAATTATTCATCCAATTGCTTGTTTTCGAGCAGGTAGTTTATTTCCATTGTCCCACCATAATGCATATCCTTGAAGACACATCTTTGGATATATTTGTGATGATTTCTTAGTACAAACTTGGAAACAGAACTTCTGGGTCAAAGACTTTATGCATTGTTAAGGTCTTAACTTCCCGAGGGGCCAAAGCACCAAAAGTAACTGAGTTAGTGCAGGTTTTTCTGAACCCTCTCAATAACTTTGGGTGTTAAAATTGGCATAAACAGGGGTCCAGGGGCCCACAGGTTTTTGAAAACTTAGGAAATTAGGCAGAAAAATTTAGGCTTGATAGGCACTGGGAGAAGATTTTTGATCAGGAAAAAGATTGAAGAAAAAGTTTTGGGGTGAATTGGAGACAAAGCAAATAAACTCTTGGCCAGCACACCTGGTGGAATAGCCCAAGGCTGGGAGTCACCAGGGAGGGGAGAGATGATTCCCTGGAAAATGAGTGGGATGCGACCAGGAACAGAGCTGCAGGGGAGAGGAGGTGGGGCCCTGTCCTGTGTCTGAGAGGAGACCTGTGAAGGGGAACTGGGACCTTCAGGTGGAAACACACCCAAGCAGGCCATCTATTTGTTCAACAAATATTTACTGAACTCCTGCCGGGGGCCAGGCAAGAGAGACAAAGTTCCCCCTTCCTGAACTAACAGTCCAGAGAGGAGATGGTCAACTAACAGGTAAGCAGGTCAGCAAACAGGTTAGTTTCGCATCATGGTTGAATGAGAGCCAGGAGGGTATAGGAGGTCTGCGGGGGCTGGGGTTGCCGGAGGAAGAGGAGCCACGACAGGGGTCTTTCATCTGATTCTTAGAGAGGCCTGGGACCTGGTCTGGAGCTTCTGCTTGGGAGCACATGGTGGGGAGGTGGCAGGAATGAAGCTGAGCTGTTGCCCCAGCTGCTGGGCTGCTCCAGGAGGTCAGGAGCACATGGTGGAGCACGCTCTGGGCTGCCCCATGGCTTTGAGGGCTGTCCATAGTTTTAACAGCTTACCGAAAACAGCACTGTTTTCCACCTAGCTTCCTCTTTCTTGGGCTCTCCCTGGTTCTGAATTAGCACTCACCTGTAGGAGCTCTCCAGATGAGCATGCAGGGACCTGAACGGGGAGCTTGTGTCCCTACTGTCCTTAGGTCTCATGCCCAGATCCAAGGAGCTTCTCCACATGCTCTCCTTCATGTCCGCTATTAACAAGCTTTAGAGAACATCACTGCTATAAGGGAAGCACAAGTCAAAACCACAGTGACAGCACTTCACACCCCTCGGGGGGCGACTGTAAAACACACTGAAAGTGGCACATGTTGCCGAGCACCTTTGCACACTGCTTGTGGGAATATAAAAGGTACAGTGGCTATGGAAAATGACATGATCATCCCTCAAAAAACCAAACAGCCTTAATTATGATCTTGCAAACCCACTTCTGGGTAAATTTTAAAAAAAGTGAAGGGTCTCAAAGAGATTCTTGTGCATCTGTGTACATAGTGGCATTATTCACAGCAGCTAGAAGGCGGAACCTTGCCAAGCATCCATGGATAGATGAGTGGAAAACAGAATGTGGCGTGCGCATACAGTGGAGTATCCAGCCTTTAAAAGGAAGGGCATTTTGACACATACTACAGTGTGGCTGACACTTGAAGACGTAACGGGAGGTGCAATGAGTCAGTCACAAAGGACAAATAATGTAATTCCTCTTCTATGAAATTCCCAGGATAGACAAATTTGTACAGACAGAAAGAAGAGCTGTGGTTGCCAGAGGCTAATGTGAAGAGAAAATGGGAGCTAGTGTTTAATGGGTACAGAGTTTCAGTGAGGAAAGTTAAAAATATTCTGTAAGTGAATTGTGGTGATGGTTGAACAGCAGCACAGACTACTTAATGTTACTGATCTCTACACTTAAAAGTAGTTAAATGGTAAATTAAGTGTATTCTTTACTACACATGCATGTGCGTGCACACACACACACACACACACACACAGCCTCGTGAAGAAGTCAAGGGTGGTGTTCTGTCCACAGAGAAGTGCAGCTCTTCTAGGCCTAAAACTTACCATTTCTGAGTCTTCAATATGTCCCAGGCATCCAAGTAAGCAATGCATATGCATTATTTTGTTTATCGCAAGAATCTTGAGGTAGGCACTATGTTCATCTGCACTGTACAAAGCAGGAAACTTAGGCACAAATTGGCGGAGTGACTTCTTCAAAGTTTCCAGCTAAAAAATGAAATTAGGACTGGAATTCAGAGTAATTTAATTTAGTCCTCTTGCTACGCCACCTTCCTTCTAGAAAAAGATAAACTGTTGCTGAGCAGGCAGCAACTCTTACTGAAGGGCAGCTGTAGTTTGGATTTGATCTACCTCTAATAGATCATGTGTTAAAGGTTTGGCTGCTGGCCTGTGGTGCAATCAGGAGGTGGTGGGGCCGAGTGGAAGGAGGAGAGGTCATAGGGGGCATGTCCTTGAAGGGGATATGGGAGCCCCAGATCCTTGCTCTTACTTTCTTATTGATGGAATAAAATACTCAAATGCATAGCTTAAAGGAAGAGAGGCTTATTTTGGCTCTGTTTTTAGTCCATAGTTGGCCAGTTCCAAGGCAGGAGGGCAAGGTAAAAGTCTTGGGCTGAAGAAAGCTGCTCGTAAGCCGGGCATGGTGGCTCATGCCTGTAATCCCAGCACTCGGGAGGCTGAGACAAGGATCGTTGTGAGTTCGAGACCAGCCTGGGCTACAAAGTGAGCTCAAAGCCAGCCTGAACGGCATAGTGAGACCGAGTCTCAAAAACACAAGGGCTGGGGATCTAGCTCAGCAGTCTAAGCGCCTGCCTGGCAAGTGAGAGGTCATGAGTTCAATCCCTGGTGCTGCAAAAAAAAAAAAAAAAAAGAAAGCTGCTCATGCTATGGCAGCCAGGGAGCAGAGAGTAAAGACAGGAGACAGGAAGGGAGGTGTAACCTCCCAGGTCACGCCCCCAGTGACCTGCCTCCCGAGAGTAGGCTAGCTCTAATGTCTGTCATCTAATCACATTGCAAACACATAGGGCTTTGGATGCCATTTTACATATAAACTGTAATATTTTGCCCCAGTCTCCCAAACACTCATGTAAATCTCTTTGTTTAAAATGTGTTTGGCATCATATTGTCTCACTAGTATGAGAAGCTAAAAGAAACTATATATATATAAACGTTTATATATATATATAAACGATAGTTACACTACTGTTTCTCTGAGCTCACTGAAGAGAAAGGTTTATGCTGGTATTGTTCAGATTAAATGCAGATGTCTCATACTCTGAGAAACTGATCTGAAGATAACAATACACAATGTATATACCATTGTTACCCCCTAATTATTGTGTTTTGAAATTTTATTTCTTGTCTTTAAAATTAAAAAAAAAAGAATTGAAAAAAATAAAATAAAATGTGTTTGGTTAAGAGTTCCAGCATTGTTGAAAAGTTTATGTTCAAAGTCTTTGAGACTCAAGGTAAACTCTTAGCTATGAGCCTCTATAAAAATCAAAATGAAAATCAAACACTGCTGATACACTAGCACAGGATAAACATCTCTATTCAAAAAGGGAGGAATATGAGAATAGAAACCAGTGGGACCAAGCAAGATCCAGCAAGGCAAACATCAAATCCTGTAATTCTGTGACCAGCATCCAGGGCAAGTTGTGCTCAAGAGATGTATATTAGGACTTGTGCGGCCCTACTCTATGGCACTGCTGGTCGCTGTAGTCTTTATGGCTTCTCTCTTGGGCTAGCTTTGCTCATTCCTTTTGACTTCTCTCAGACAACCCATGTTCCTGGCCTCTCCAGTTTTCTGAGGTCTCCACCGCACTTTTGACTTCACTCACAGTTTTATGCACTGCTTGACTTCCTGGGCCTTCCTATGAAATCTAGGTGGCAACCTTCCTGACTCAACTCTTGTATTCTGTATTCCTGGAAATACCAAGCACCATGCCTATGATGCCTAGCTTTGTTGCCAGCTTGAGCAGTAGCCAGACCCCATTGAATTGTGGCTGTAGAGCCTCTGAGTGCGTGAATGGCTGAGCACTGTGAATTGAATCCTAGGGAGCAATTTCCATATGTGGCCCTTCTCAGGAACAGTGTCCCAGGGCTCTCTTTTCAAGAAGCTTTAAAGCCTTGCTTTTTTTTTTTTTTTAATGTGGCGCCAGGGATTGAACTCACGACCTTACACTTGCCAGGCAGGCACTTAGGCCGCTGAGCTAGATCCCTGGCCCAAAAGCCTTGCATCTTTAAGCATTCAAGGGTCTCGTTGACTCCTGACATGCCCTGAAGCTATTTTCCTATTGTCCTGTTGTAAAGTACTTGCCTTCTTTTTAATGCTCATCTTTTTGGCAACCAAGCTCTCCTCTGCTACAACTTTACAGGCCCCAACTTTCTTCCTTTCTTTTTCTCTCTCTTTCTCTCTCTCTTTTTCTTTCTTTCTGTCTTTCTTTCTTTCTTTCCTCTTTCTTTTTCTCTTTTGAGACAGGGTCTTGCTCTATAATTCAGGCTGGTCTTAAACTCACTATGTAGCCTAGGATGGCCTCAAAATCATGGCAATCTTTCTGCCTCAGCCTCTCGAGTCCTGAGATAACAGGCATGTGCCACCACACCCAGCTACAGGCCCCAACTTTGCTGGAGCTTCCTTTCTGATGAAACTCAAAAAACTTTAAAACACACCGTGGTGCTATTTGCTCTTGATTCTCAATGTAGAGCTAGTTAAAATTCCCCAACAGTACCCATGCCACAGCCTGAATGCAGGGCTGCCTTGAAATTTCCTCCTCTAAATTACTCTGCTTCCCTTAAGCATAGCTTCTCTCAAAGTTTCAGGACATGAGCAAAATGTAGACAAATTATCTGCCAGAGCATAACATACACGGTTTGGAGTCTTGGTAGCCAGTGGAGTTCTTGCTCTCAACTGAAACCTTCTGAGCCTTTTATCAGCCTTTTGCTCTTTTATCAGCATTTTGATGTTTTGAGCTCCAAACAGAATTTCCTGTCAAGGTTGGCTCAGAGCATTCTCAGGCTTCTGTAGCAAGCATCTCTAAGCCTTTCCAAATGTCTTCTGCAAACCAGTTCCAAAGGCTTCTGAACCACATGAACAGGAAGCATCATAGCAACATCCAGCAGGCAGAGAGCAAAGGGAGGAACTAGGGAGTGACCTTTCTTTCCCAAACCCCTTCCCACCTCCTAACAGCAAGTCGGGTATAATGCCCCCATAATCTAATCACCTTCCAAATACATGAGGCTTTGGGGACCATTTTAGATGTAGACCAACAATCTCACTTGTGAGCACCATGAAGTGAGTTGCTTGCTATGCCACATGCTCACACCATAATGTATTATTCTGCTATAGGCCTAGAGCCAAGTGACCATGTACTGGAACTCTGGAACCATGAGCCAAAATATATCTTTCCTCCTTTTAAGTTGATTATCTCAAATATCTGCCATGGAGACAGAAGGCTGACAGGGGTTAGATTCAGGTTCTGGAAAACCTGAGCACCCCGAGTCCCATACATTTTGCTCAGTTCTGGGTTCCCACTTCTTCGCAGGGCTATTTCAGGAAGGAATGATGGCAATTCCGGATGCTTTCCACAGCACACTAGCACACTGTATTTCTTCTTTTGCAGCCCCCCTCTGTTATCTTAGAACCTATTGCCTTTTTGACATGAAAAATGTTCTATAGCGAGTCTACTGGTTAATTAATTAAAATGGAAGAAAGTCCTGATTTTTCAAATCTGCAATGATTAATTACACAAGCACTAATGCCTCTGCACATTCCACATGGCATGTCTTCAATTTAAACTTTTCCAGCACATTATTTTCTGCTGAGGTGTGTGTGTTTTCTGCCCACAAGAGGCTGATTTCTCATACGCCCCAGTCCATTTCACAGCAAATGGCCCCAAATGGTGTTTATCCTGCTCACTTGGATCTTGCATCAATTAAACAGAGCCGGCTGAGCTCCCTGCCCAGCTTGCATACCTGTCCGGTGTGTGGGCTCAGAATCTTTGGGCTGTCCGGGCATCCTGTCTTGTCCCTACTCCTAAGGGGCTGCTCCTACAGGGCGGGGCCTGGGTGTTTCTCACCAGCCCAGAGTGAAGCCCTCACACTGAAGTGAGGTGTGTGGAGCCTGCACTTCATAATGGATTTGTAAAGGCTTGATGATTGCCTCAGACATGGGCTTTTAGCTGTGGGCTTACTGCATTTTTCAGTTGTTTGTTTCTAGCCTTAAAGGCCTCAGCCCCCTTTGCTCCCCTACTTTTCAGAGGTTGGCCTGTGCCCTGCAGGAGACCTCTCTGTTCCCCTCATCTATGCCCCTCAGCTTGACCTTTGCTCGTGCAAGGGCCGAGTCCAGGGCTTTGGAGCCTGCTGGGCTGGGGTGTGGGGGCTTAGTCCTTGTGGGCAGCAGGAGGGGCCTGGGTCCTTGCCCTGGTGCCCACTGTGGGCAGAAGCCACTTTGTCCTCATGAGGCTGCCTGGACTCACGGGTGGCACTCAGAGCTGCTGATGTGTACTGGAGGCCAAACGACCTAAATCTCTCTGAAGAAAAAGTGTCCATCTCACAAACAAGAAGGTTGAAATGCAGTGAGCTGTTGATGGAATGGTTGTCCAAAGCAGGGTGGGAATGTCTGGCCTGTCACCAGCCATAGAAGAATGGGTTTATGCTTCCAGCTGCAAAAGTCATCGCACAATCATAGAAGCTACGACAGTGAAGATCTACCCACCCAGCTAGAGGATGGAGATATTAATGGGCACATGCTGTGAATGACACTTCCATTTTCCTGAAACACAAAATGATATTTTTCTCACCAAAATTGTGAAAAAGAGACACTATTATGGTTCAACATTTAGACAGGAATTAAAGCACTTTTCAGTACAAATTGAAATTATTTTTTTATGCCTGTAACCTGAATTTATTAGCAAATGAGTTAGATTTCCCTCTTTCAGGACTTGGACAAATAGGAAGGTTGCTCTTAGGAGAGAGCTTTGATTTTTCCTTCCCAGCTTAATCCCCTAAACTTTGTGTCCCTTACCCTAGCCACTAGCACTATAGAGTTATCTAAATTAAAATGAAACAATAGTAAACATTAAGCTCTTCAGTGGCATAGTCGAAGTGCTCAGTAGCCATGTGTACCACAGTATTTGCCAGCACAAACCCAGACTATTACCATCATCACAGAACATCCTATTGGACCTTTATCAATATTACCTTTTTCATCAATATTACCTGTGCATTTTGGGGTCATATTCATTGAGCAGTGTTTTTGTAACCTCTAAGGAATTTAACAGACCCCATCACAAATTTTCTAACTACATGACTACATACAAGTATTTGGTCTCTATGTGACCCTTCCAAGCTATTAAAAGTTCTCCACAATTCCCTAAATTAGAAGTCTGCAAGCCTGGGAGACAGGTCCAACAGCAGCAGATGAACATCTGGGCCTTCCTCTGCCAACTACCTCCCTGTTCCAGGGCCACTGCTGCCACTGCCCGTGTTCCGTCCACACTATACCCTCTAGGCCTGACTCCACTCTTTCCCTGGGGACCATCTCCTCATTGGCAGTATGAGTGACCAAAGCTTGGCCTGAGCAGCCTGCAGAGGCCCAGTCCCATGCAGACATCTTTGCAAAGCTCTCTGTGCCCACGGTTGCTTCAGCCCTCCTGTGTCTGTCAACTCAGGTCAATGTGGTTTCATCGGGGGAATTTAATGGAAAAAGATTCCTCTGCTACAGTATTTGCAATCAATACGAAAAAAAAAGCTTTTGTCCTTTTTGTTTTGTTTTTAATTCTGAAGCACAAAAATCCTCACCAAGAGTGTTGTGCTTGCATCATTTAACCTAGAATCCTACCAGGATGTTCACCCTGATGCTAGCAGGATAAGCAGGTACTTTTACAACCTACTGGAATTAAGTGCTAGTTGACTGAGAGCATTACTGCTCTCTGGAAAGAGTGTGGCCATGGCTCTCATTTCTCTAATTGGATTCTCAGCTCCTGAAGTGCAGGTATCTGGGGACAGATAGCCCTGGGGCATTCCTAGATTCTGAAGGATGTAGGGTTAGGGGCTGGGTTTATGTTGCTCAAGTGAAGACTTTGTCCTGGACCTTGTGAGTTGGCTGGACAACTTTCAGTTCAAAAGGGACAGCATTTCTTATGGAACCTGGTAAGTCTCTCCTGGGGAGGCCATGGCACACAAGAGGCCTCACAGGTCTCCTCCAGCACCAGCTCCAGTCTTGCTACAGAGAATCCTTGCTGTCTGTGTGTTTGGAGCTGGGAGATCTGCAACTCCTTCCTGTGTTAATGCAGCCTCATTAGCCTACTGAAGAGCAGTAAAGCTGTCCTCCATTGTCTGAGACAATCCTTAGCAATTAGAGCAGGCAGCGGGGAAATAATCACGGAACCAAGTTAGTAGATCTGTTCTATGGAATATTTTTAAAACGCGAAGGTCATTTTCCTGAGAGAAAATATAATGCAATGTCTCTCTCTTTTAAAGCATCTTATGCCATTCTCTTCTGCCTCTGGCTGCAAGCTGCAAGCTGCAAGCCAAAAACAGGGGAACATTGTAAGGATATGCCACAGAGAACATAGCTGGAGAGTATGCCAGGCTAGACAATGTGGAGTAACCAAAAACAGCTGAAGAAAGGACGAAGTGAGATGGATTCAGAGGTAGACACAGCGGAGCACCACACACAACCCCTTCTGGGGCCAGAGGAGGGAGTGGCTGAACAGGCCTGGGAGCCTGGAGCACTAACTGGAGTCATTATTGCCATGATAGTCCTTATAAGCCATGATAGTCCTTATAAGACATGGGCTGGTGTCTGCACCAAGGCTGGAGTGTATCAGAGAAGAGAATTGAGAGGATTTGGCAAAACCCTACTCCATCCTGCCTGCCTGTCACTGCAACTGTTAACAACAGCAGCTGTGACAGTTCAGTGAGTGCTTACTGTGCTTTAAGCACACATGAATACACTCAATCCTCCCAAAGTGGACAATATTCCCATTTTATAGATAAAGCAACTGCGGCTCAGTGAAGTCTTGTGGCAGGTACAGGAAACACTGATTAAATGTTGCTGGTAATTAGCCTCATGAGTACTTTCAATTCACTGGGCTAACCAGGTCTTCATTGCACGATGACGGGAAAAGACAAGTGATTTTTGACCCAGCAGCAGTTGTTATGAGCTTTCTAAACAACAGGCAATGTTCAAATTCAATCGTTACCTGTATTATTCATATTACTAAATCACGTATTTTGACTGAATAAATGGGATTGGTGTAGAAAGGCACTTAACCTATTCTTTAAATTTGCGATTTGAGATTTTTGTGAAGCTCAATGCTTCTTTTTCATGGGTGTGGAAGAGCTGAGGAGAGGAAGGAAGGAGGGTGTTAACAGGCAAACACAGAGAGGATTCTTCATAAAAAAAGAAAACACATCTAAAAGTGATTGCTCCATAAACAAAACATGAGTGCACACAGCAATTTCATGTTCTTGTTCCACCCACTCGGTTGTTCTTAATGATTCAAGAACAGAACTGCCTCGGCAGATTTACAGGCTCCGCGTTCCTGACATCTGTGCCGAGACAAGCCTGTGTGTTCACAGAGCATTTCCTTCTGCACAGGGAAGAAAACACAAACACCTTGGGTTAATTTTTACCTTTACTGGGATTTAAATGGAAAAAGATGCCATTATTCCCCAATATACATCTCATGGCTGTTAGGATATAAGAGTGGTGCCAGGCAGGAGGACAGGGTATCCTGGAAGTTTGAGGGTTGAATGAGATATGAGGGCACATAATCCAACACCAGTACTCATGTCTTCCTTCAGCTCTTTTCATTACTGAAAAGTAATCTTCTCTTGGGTGCAGTGGTGCACACCTATAGTTCCAGTTACTCTGGAGGCTGAGGCAGTGCAATTGTGAGTTCAAAGGCAGTGTGGGTAATTTAGTGGAGCCCTGTCTCAAAAGGTAATAGAAAGGACTGAGGGTGTGGCTCTGTGGTAGAGCACTTGCCTAGCACGTGTGAGGCTCTGGGTTCAGTCCTCAGTGCTGCAAAACAAAAACGAAAACCCCAAATTTAGCATATGTCTTTGACTGGAAGTGTTTGGAATTAAGCTCTAGCAAATTGCTCTACCAAGAGATGGACAGTGCCCAGCACAGCCATGTTAGGAGCACGGTTGGGCTGGGCCTCTGAGGTCAGTGTGCTTTCCCTGACTTGGACTGTCCAAGTTTCCCAGCTGTAGTTTTGGGAATGCCAAACTTCCCCCAGTCTCCTTTGTTTCAAGGAGATTTGTCTTCCACTAGACACTGTGGAGGTTTATAACTTCTTTGCTTGCTTGCCATTGCCTTTGTTTCCTGGACTGTAGGTCTGTCTACTTCTCAGGTTGCTGACCAGAGCCATGTGGTCCACAGTTCCCAAGCCCTCCTCCCTTACATCAGCCATTTTGGAATCACTCAACAGGCGCCTGGGAGCTTTCCTACTCGATGGTGTGATCTTTGCTTTTGAACTTTCTCTTCACCTCTGAGACTCAGCAAGTCCAAGGTGACTGAGTGGGCCTGTAGGAAGAGCTAGGACTCAGACTAAGGTGGACAGGTACAGTCTAGGTACTCGCTGCGCTCCTTAGGTGGTGACCTTAAGGCCATGACTTTGGGCTTCTACACAGCAGAAATGAAAGCAATGCCACATCTTGGCTGTTTAAGAATCTGAGGAAGAAGGAGAGGCAAGTAAAACTATGGAGCTGGTATATAAAAATGATCTCATTTTAACTTTATGCCAACGCTAAGAGCTTGGCTCTTATTTTAGTGGGACACCCAACTCTTTGGCCTTTAAGTTTACCACAGATTTGGCAGTTCAGGTTGGGATCCACTCGGCATCTCTGGTCTGGTTGTCCCATGGCCTTAACAGATATTCACCGTCTTGGGGAAAAGAAAAAGGAAGAGGGAAGAGCAATGGAGTTGAAGAAATGCAGATTTTAGGTTACAATTTTTTTGGTTGGGGGGGGATACTGGGGCTCAAACTCATGACCTTATGCTTGCCAGGCAGGTGCTTAAGCTGCTGAGCTAAATCCCTGCCCCCAACAATTTGAATTATAACCAACCAACTTTGCATAAACACAAACTCTGGCAGGTGGGAAATATGAATGCTAATTTTTGAAAACAATTAATTTTTAGCTATCAGTGGTTATAGTTTTATAATTATTATTTTAGTTTTATTATTTTTACACAAAATTATTTTTTATATTCTTTCCCATGTGTTTGCATATTTTTCTTATGACAGGATCTCACTGGGCAGTTCAGGCTGGCCTAGAATTCACTATGTAGCCTAGGCTAGCCTTGAACTCGAAGTGATTCTACTGCCTTAGTCTCTAGAGTGCAGGAATTACAGACGTGCGTTACCATGCCCGGTTTCCTTATGCTTTTCTAATTTGATCCTTGCAATCATCCTGTTAAATTGAAATTTTCATTCTGTGGTTGAGACAGAAGATAAGGAACTAGCTAGCCCGAGGTCACAGTCTAGTAGATCAGGAACGCCTGGATACTGACCTTCAGTGATTATAGAGCACTCCATGTTTTTCATTTTGGATAGGTCTAGGTAGATTTTTCTAAACAGAAAAACACCTACCACCTCAAAATAAGATGATCCATCAACATCCATCTTCTTGAGACCCAGATGCATTTTCAGGGGTGCTGGGGGTGGAACCCAGGGCCTTCACATTAAGCTACATCCCTAGACCCATTAAAATTTTTTTTTCTTTATTTATAGACAGGGTCTCACTAAATCACTAAGTTGTCCAGGCTGGGCTCAAAATTCCAAGCAGTTCTCTTGCCTCAGCCTCCATGATTTTTGGGAGTAAAAGCATATACCCCCACATCTGGTCGAAACATTTTAAAAATACTAATTTTTCAGTACTCGGGAGGCTGAGACAGGAGGATCGTTGTGAGTTTGAGACCAGCCTGGGCTACAAAGTGAGCTCAAGGCCAGCCTGAACAGCATAGTGAGACCCTGTCTCAAAAAGACAAGGGCTGGGGATTTAGCTCAGTGGCCTACGCGCCTGCCTGGCAAGCGCGAGGTCATGAATTCAATCCGCAGTGCCAAAAAAAAAAATTCTAATTTTTAGCCAGATGTGAAGGGAGGCTGAGGCAAGAGGATTTAAAAAGCCACACTTGCTCATTGTAAAATATTTCAACACTGAAGACATATGTGATAGAAAGTGAGACTCTCCTGGGAGTAACAGCCAACTCATCCCCTACATGAGGGAAGGACACGGCTTACCTTTCATCCTGTGCACAGAACATGATACATTCTGTACTTTTTTTTTAGCTGACGTTAATGTAAAGTAGCAGTAGCCTGAATCTTGTTCTGGATCTTGACTTTTTTCTAGGCATAATTAAGTGTATTTAAGATGATTTAAAATAAATTATGAGTCATACCTCTGCCTTTCTCTACCAGTGAGATGAAATGTGATGTGTCAAAATTGAATTAAATCCATAATCTCTCTAGATGTGCTTTTGACTTGCACAGAACGAAAAGCAGCCAGGCAAGAGTGAGGCAGCTTCACACACTGTATTGACATTCAACAATGAGAAGGTCAGAGTAGGGAGTTGATGTCAATATGTTCATCCCGAACTGCAATAAAGCTGTCCCAGCAACTGCAGTCCCAGCTGCCATTTCCCCCTAGTTTGGGTGAAAATGTGCCGTTCAGACCCTCCACTCTTGCTATGAAAATACTGTGCTTTAATGAGGTTTTCATTGTTTTTTGGTATCAATATAATCCTAGATTTCAGGTTTCAAAGGCGAAATTTCCATGACACATAGGGCTTCCTTTGACAAAAGAATGACAGCTGAGATTTCTGCCATATGAAAATTACTGAATAATTGCACAGCAGGTTGTCATCGTTCCAAGTGTCGTAAAGTGAATTTAGTTCTCCAGTTCGCTTTCCAGTGTTTATGGGAGATACTTTTCTTAGGGGGACTGCTGGGAGTTTTGAAGGTTGGCAAAATGTATCCCTCTCCCTCCTTTTTGTGCCAGAGAGAGTAGGCACAAGCCGTAATTGAAAAGGCAGCATGTCACTATGACAATATGCGGGGTAGATCCCATTTTTTTCCACCTTAGCACAGGCAAAAGCCACACGCACAGATGTCCTTTCCAAGGTTAAGAAGGTTCTTCGGTTTGCAGATTGGGCAGCAAAGAAAGGAAAGTGAGGAAAAGCAGAGCTTCTTGAGGGGTCTCTGTCCTGGAGGTCCCTTCTTCATGGCACACACCTCTGAAACAAGTGCTTATTACTATGTGCCTGCTCCAGACAAGTGACCCCAAAGCCAGGTGACAGATGAGGCTTCCTGAAGACAGGGAGAGGTGGAGAGAGTCAGAAAGAGGGACCCACAATCAGCTCGACACCTTCAGGCCCTGCATGTTTTAACTCTGCCAGACCCATTTTTTTAAAACGTCAATTCTGGGAGAATTAGAGAATTTAAAAAAAAATTAAGAATTATTTCAATGGCAGTTCCTATATATACTCAGTATAACTCGATTTAAATTTTCTCTTGGCTCCCCACCCCTTCATTCCCCACGCACTTTCACAGAGCAGCCTGCTAGAGGCCATTTGTGCTCGGGCCTCCCTGGCAAGCTCGGGCTTCTCTTGCACAGGGCGTTCCACCTCCCGGGCCTCCGTCCTGGCTGGCTTCTGCACTTGCTCCATGCACTCGGCCATGGGCAAGCCTTTCTGCACTTTGGCTGTGGTCACTTCCCCACAGAACAGGATCTGGGGAACAGCGTGAAGGGCTCACGATAAAGCAGAAAGAGCATGTCTCTGAAGCTGGGTGGGATGTGCAAAGATGGATGGGAATAGGGTGCCTCGGTGCTGTCAGTGTGCTGCATTTTATTTGGGAAATGAGACAAAATCTTGCCATGATCAGCCACTCCATGTGACATCCCAACCCACACTCTGCTACTGACATTTTATCTCCCACTGAACAGCCCGGCTGTTGTAACATTCTCAGAATTCTTAATTTATTTCTTGCAGGATCTAAAATCAGATGGCAGGGACTTCAAGAAAACAACCAGTGTTGACAGACACCTTTATACTTCAAGAAGCTGCTACACCTTAGTGCTACTAAAAGTTGGGGAACATTTTCTCCATCATATTCCAAAATATGTCCTGAAGAAGGTGGAATGGAGATAAGGGCTGATTTAAGTTATTTAATTTCCCTTTTCATACAAACTCTCAAGACTTTCCCGTCCAGTTAGTGTTTGCTAGCAAGCTTATTTCTCTTACATGAGGGATTGCAGTATTTAATTAATTTAGAGTAGCCAAGAAAAATTTATGGTAACCAGTTTCATTTTCCAGTAGCAGGGATTGAACCCCGAGGTATGGTAGTCTTGTGCATACAAGACTTATGCATACAAGGCAAGCACTCTACACTGAGCTACAGCTACAGTTTTTGTTTGTTTGTTTGTTTGTTTGTTTTTTGAGACAGGGTCTTGCTATAAATTCAGTCTTGCTATAATTCAGGCTGAACTTGTGGCATTCCTCTTGCCTCAGACTTTTTTTTTTTTTTTTTTTTTGCAGCACTGGGGCTCAAACTCACAACCTCGCACTTGCCAAGCAGGTGCTTAAGCCATTGAGCTAGATCCCCGGCCCTTGTCTTTTTTGAGACAGGGTCTCACTATGCTGTTCAGGTTGGCCTTGAGCTCACTTTGTAGCCCCACCTGGTCTTGAACTCGAAACGATCCTCCTGTCTCAGCCTCCTGAGTGCTGGGATTACAGACGTGCACCACCAGGCCTGGCTGCCTCGGGCTTTTGAGCACTGGGATTAGGGTCATGGACTACCATACCTGGGTTCATCTACAGCCTTTTTAATTTTTTTATTTTCCCCAGGATCTCATTAAGTTGTCCAGGCTGGCTTCAAATTTGTGATTTTCCTGCCTCAGTCTTGAGTAGTTGGGATCACAGGCATGTTCCACAATTCTTATATATAGCCAAAAACTATGGAAAAGTCAAAAGATCAAAGATGCGATCAGAAATTTAGTGAAAACTTTACAATTTTTTGAACTGTTTATTCTTAGACTGCTAGTGAGGGAAGATATGATGGAATTGTTACTACTTTACAAAAGGGACAATGGAGATTCTGAAAATAGAAATGACTACTCAAATCATTCAGCTGTGGCAAAATTGGAACTCAAACCCAAATCTCTTGTGGGGTGGGGTAGTACTGGAGAGTGGACCCAGAGCTTTTGCATGAAGCTACATGCCTAGCCCTTTTTTTTTCTTTTTTTGGCAAAGTTTATTTGAAAAAGTAAAAGAATGAGCAAGAAACTGGCACTGCAATGTGAGCTTGGGCCAAGTAAAAGAGGAAAAACCAAAATAAAAGTACACTCTAGAGGAAGTACGGTGGGCTATTGTGAGGAAAGCCATGATATCCTTATTTTTTGAGACAGGATTTTGCTGAAGTGTTAAATTGCCTAGGCTGCTGTTGAAATTGCAATCCTCCTGCCTCAGCTTCCTGGAGTGCTGGAATTATAGGCCTACACTACCATGCCTAGGTACATTTTTTTTTTCATTATAGCACAGCTTTGTAAAAGCAGCAAATTTGGATTGGCTTATTGTTACTTTTCTCTCATTGCTGGGACAAAACACCTGACACCCAAAGTGAAGCAAGGAGGGCTGGGGATTTAGCTCAGCGGCCTAAGCACCTGCCTGGCAAGTGTGAGGTTGTGAGTTCAATCCTTGGTGCCAAAAAAAAAAAAAAAAAAAAAAAGACAAAGTGAAGCAAGGAAAGGTTTATTTAGCTTACAGTTTCTGGAGATTTCAGTCCATAATCAGCTGGCTCCAAAGCAGAGTGGCCTGGCACTGGGGCAACACTTCAAGGCAGCAGCCAGAGCAAAAGGGGGAAGCACAAGCCTCCTCTCCTCTCTTATATTGTGCATAGGCCATCTCCCCACTGCAGGGCCGGTGCAGCACTCACAAAATCTTCTTGCCCTGCTTTGCACAGGCTGAGGATATTTACAAAGTAAGAACCCTGGCTCCCTGCTGAGTCTCTTAGTCTAACTTCTAAACTTCTCGAGTTGACACAATGTATCAACCATAACACTTATGAATCTGTGGAAATCTTTGCTATCCAACATATTAAGGTAGTAAATATTTGGGGATTTGGGGTTGGATGTACCAAAGCCAGGATGCTTGGCTCCGGAGTCTCAACCTTGATGGTCCTCTTAGGATGGATTTGTACCTACTTAGCTATAACGCAGTGCTTGCATCCGATGACTAACTCTGCCACTAACTGCCGACCGGGGCAAGTTGCTTCATTTCGCTGGGCTTCATTTCTACTGTAAAATGGAGACGATATGGTAACAGCACTTACTATTGTGAAGATTAAATAACTTTATGGAAAATTCCCTATCAGTTTGCCACATGCTTTCATAAATGCAGTATAATGCAACTCTAATGTGCTTGTGTAAACCTCTGGATGGATGATAAAGCTAAGAAAAGTACTGCTCCACCCCTGAGGAGAATAAACTACTTTACTCCTTTAATATAGTGCCTTGCAAACAGTGGAAGTTTAAAAACATCTCTTCCTTGAAATGAATACTATCAGAACTGACAGCGGTAGTACCAGATCTTTCAGGTTTAAGGACCAAACTTCACAAGACACCGCCCTTCCCATTCATTTATCTCAAAAAGGAGAGGCCAGGAAAAGGATTTGTAAACAATTCCCACAAAACTCAGGTAAGAATAAAAACCAGTTCTGAGAAACTACAAATTTTCCATGCTGGTGCCTTAAGTCTGGTCCTATGTGCACGTCCTCTGCACAAAGCTCAGGAAGCTGTTTTTGTGTTATTGGGTAGAAACCCTAAACGGCCCCTCGGTAGATGCTTGCAAATTTTTTACCTGCTCCCACTCCCGGGTTGCCAGGCAAAGTCTGGCGGACGAGTCCATATGGGCAGACTAACAGTGGGGCGCCTCACGACGTGACAGATCCAGGCAAAAAAAGTAAAACTAGGCGAAACCCAACGACCAGGAGGCGGAGCCGCAGCACCAGCTCGCCCCACCCCGGCACCCCTCACCCCACCCCACCCCGGCCCCGCCTTCGCCTTTGCCCAGCCTCGCTTTAGCCCCGCCCCTCCCCTCCCCTCGGGCCCCGCCCCCTCGGCCTTCCCACCTGACTTCGCGGTGCAGCCGCCGCCAGACTCTGTCGGTGGGGCGCTTGCGCATGTCTTAAGTCGTCTTGGCACTGCCCGAACCTAAACAGGGGAGGAGAGGGAATCTCATATTTTCTAGACGTCCGTATTTCGCAGTTATACGTGCTGTCTTAGAGCCAATTCTACCTTTAGTGGTCGTTACAACATGAATTCTCATTCCTTGATGTGGCCTAAGGCGGCCGGCATGTTTTAAATTAGGCGCTCTCCGGGCAGCCGGTCTTCTGGTGCGGGGTCCTTGCGCTGTGCCTTGAGACGGCGAAAGGGGATGCTGGGTCCTTTTCTAGGTCGGTCGCGCTGGCAGCGGTTGTGAGCAGCTGAATCCAGGAATCATGTATTACAAGTTTAGTGGCTTTACGCAGAAGTTGACTGGAGCCTGGGCTTCGGAGGCCTATAATCCGCAGGTACAGAGCGCGCTGCACCGGCTCGGACAGGACGAATGGCCCAAGCGTCGAGCCAGGCTGTCTCAGCGTCAGAGCCCAGAAGGGCGTCTTGCCGTGCTTCGGTTCGGTTCGCTCGCACCTCCTGGCACCTTTCCGCACGGGCTTGCGGTGGTCCTCTAGCTTTCTCTTTGTGTAGCTGTGTCCTAGGCGAGGTTGGTCTGGCACAGAAGCTGGGCGTGTCGCTGTGCAAGGGTCAAGGTGACCCTGGAATTTTTTCTTAAGGTGAATCACTCGTGGCGTTGGTCGGGCCCCAAATACGACCCACCTGAGTTTGAGATGCGGCGTTCTCCCTGTTTTTGAAGTCTGACTTGGTCTTCCTGACATGCCAGTGTTATCCCAGCCGCAGCCCCAAAGTCAGCCTCACCTGGTTACGAGATTGGAGAGAATGATTGCACCTGGAGAAATCGTGGGGCAGGAAGGGCGGTATGGTTTGAGAGATTTAACAGGTTCCTCGAAATTGCTGGGGGAGCATAGGAACTTACATGCAGCAAGGTTACACTTTCTCAGCCGTAAGGTGGTTAACAATACTTGTTAATTTGGGTAGGCTGAAAAATACTGCGGTACCACTCAGATCTTCCAGTTGGCATTCCAGTCTTCATCTTCAGTGAGTGGTGTAAAAATGAGATCTGTTTTAGAGTCGTTTATTTTGGGGCTCAAATACTGACTTTTGTTTTAATTATGTGACCTTGACCAAGTTACTTTTTTCGTGCGTGTAAGCGCGGTTTCAAACGGGAGCTTTGAACTAAAAATTGGTGTATTGAAATAAAACTTGCACTCAGAGCAGGGGTTACCTTAAGATGCATTTGGTGATAGATAGGACTTTCAGACTTCTAGCGCCTCTTGAATTGTGTTTCACTTGAGAATTTGAACTTCTAAACAGACTTCTTAGCTCGGCATGGTAGCACAAACCTGTAATCCCAGAATCCTGGGAGGCAGATGGAAGGAAGAGCCAAAGTTCAAGTCCAGCCTGGGCAATTTAGCAAGATTCTATCACAAAGTAAAATTATCAAAAAAGGCCTGGGACTGAGTTTAATTTAAAGACCCTGGGTACTGGAAAAAAAAAGTAAACAATTTTAAAAGAAGTCATTTGTGTAGGCTTTACATGAGTTGTAGATTTCGAGATGATTGTTACAGCTCTTCAGCCCAACTAGGTGCTTTGATTTTGGTAATTAGGAGTAAACTTTTTGGTTTTTGGAAATATTAGCGAATTATAAAATGAAGATGTTCGTAACTTTTAGTATTATGCAAAGCAAATAACCTAACATGCAATCAGTAACCTAGTAGAGAGAAGCTAGCTTTATAACAACAGTACAGAGTTGTAAGTCAAGTTGTTGGCAAGTAGTTATTGGGAGAGTATTTGCCAGTGAATAATTGAAAAGGATTTTCTTAGGCCGAGGATTTAGCTCAGTGGCAAAAGCGCCTGCCTGACAAGCACAAGGCCCTGAGTTTGATCCCTGGTGTGAAAAAAAAAAAAAGGCATTTTCTATATCTTTCTGTTTTTTGTTGCAGAAATAAATTGAGTCTAGTAAATACATAAAACGCTTGACATCATTAATCCTTAGGGAACCACATATCAAAACCAGGATGTGATACCATGTCCTATCTGCCAAAATGCCTTTAATCAGTGTGGCAACACAATACCAAGTAGTATTGTTGAAACTGTTGAAAAATTGGGATCCTTTTACATTGCTGATGAGAATGTAAAATGACACAGCCACTTTGGAACAGTTCGGCAGTTTTCTTAAAATAGGAAATAATTTTCTTTTATGTCCCCACAGTCCTTGACCTAGTTAAGATGGCAGGATGAGATTCTGGGTGCAGGAAACTGAGAGTGTGGGGGAAAAGGGGCTGGAAGAGAATCATCGAGGCAGTGAGCTTGTCTGTGGATGGTGCAGGTGGATCTCAAAGGGCCTGTGATAATAAGGTTTAATTTTGTGAGAAATGAATAGGAACTTAGTAACTTGGTGCAGATATTTGTGGGAGACTTTGTCCTGTTACTGATGAGATTGGGAAGGAAGAAGGGACTGCAGAATGACAGGAGAATGGAAGGGTGGTGCCTTCCACAGGCAGAGCTACCGAGGGCGCTTGTGAGTGGTTTGGATGTGCTGAGTGCAAGGTGTCAGGGACAGAGATGATGATTTCCATCTTGCAGTTGGAGATGACTTAATCATTGTGGATTGAAACAAACTAGTTTCCAGATCTAAATCAGAGTGAAATGGTTCATAGGAGAGCAGTGGTTAGAACCCAAAGGATTTGCACTATGAGAGTGATAGGCATCAATATTTGCAAGGTTTTCAGCCTGGGTACCTAGAGGGATGGCATTGCTGCTGATCGAAATGATGAGAGGCATTTAAAGTTCTAGGTTGGGCCAACTGCAGTCCTGAAGTTGGCACAGGGGTTTACCTGGGGTCCCTTCCCCAATGCATAACCTTCCTGTCCAGTGCACTCTTGAGAAGCCTCGTGCTGGCGAACTGGTTGCCCTGAAATCCTGGGAACGCTGACTGCTTTTAAGTTGTTGGGGTGGTTTATGATGGGTTAGTGAGGTGTCTCCCACCATACTTGTTAATTTTATCTCTGGGGCCAACACTGCTGAATTATTGGTAGTATGGGTAATAAAAACATCTGAGTCCCATCTTCCTTAAGAAATCTCTGAGCCACATTTTAATCATCTCTAACATGGGCTGATAATGAAGGGGGAAAATTCAAATTTTAAGCAAAGTCCTGCCAAGAATACCCGCTGGAACCAGTCGAACATCTCGGGACGAACCTGGTAACAGAACACTTCTTCCTTTATGTAAACCCCTGTCTTTGCTGCCTTTGTGTAACTGATGGCCTTATAATGTAACTTAAAATGTAACAGGACATTTCTTCCTTTGTATAACCAATAGCCTTATGATGTAACTCGAAATATTTAAACTCCTTCAGCAACCCAACCCTCCAGTCATATGCACCACATCTGTCTTATGTACCGTCCCACTCACTTTCCCTTTAAAAGTCCTGAAACCCCTCCTGAGTAATAAACAGCCTCCTTAACCTCCTCTGTGCTGTTTCTTCCCGTGTTTGGTTTGTTTTCTGTAACAATACTACTACAGTTATAGGGCTGTTGTGAAGAGTAAATTTAGTGTCACTTACGAACATTGCATAGGGATATGAAAAATTATTATAAATGAAAAAGCATAATATAGAATTTTACGTGATTATAAAGTTATTAAAATAAGCAAATGGAAAAGGATGGAGAATTTACAATTCAGGATAATTGATGGGATAAGATCATAGGTAACTTAAAGTTCTATATTGTGAGCTTTTATAATGTTTTAAGTGGAATTGTGGAATTATTAAAAACTGTCAAGATGGTTGATAATCCTGTTTTCAATGATGCTGTTCAGAAACTGCAGTAGTTTTTTTTTTTTTTTTTCTGGCACCGGGGATCAAACTCATGACCTCATGCTTGCCAGGCAGGCGCTTAGGCCACTAAGCTAAATCCCCAGCCCTTGTCTTTTTGAGACCAGGTCTCACTATACCTTTCAGACTGGCCTTGAGCTCACTTTGTAGCCCAGGCTGGTCTCAAACTCGAAATGATCCTCCTGTCTCAGCCTCCCGAGTGCTGGGATTACAGGCGTGCACCACCAGGCCCGGCTACTGCAGTAGTTTTGAATCACTGGGTAAGTGAACAAACATAAAAGTTAGATGTAATACTCGCTTCTAAAAATACTCTCACATGAGTCTGTCAAAACATGAATTTACTTTCAAACCATTTTTGGAGATGATTGATAGAAGGGGTTTTTAAATTTTTACATTTGGGGGAAGTGATCATTAGAAGACGATGTCATGAGCTCACAGAGTGATTTGGAGGAGGATCTAACACTCCCGCTCAAGTAGAGATCCTCCTTAGCCTTGTTATCTTAGTAACTGGGCCTGTTTTTTTCCTCTCTGATTCCTTTTCAGTTTCCTCTTGAGTGTGTTATATTCTAAATGCAGGCCAACTTTCTGTTTAAGTGGATTGTTGCTTTTAAGCAGTGGTTGATGATAGCATAAAGTGTAAGTAGTGGAATACTTAGAAGCCAGCGCTCTGGACTTTAGAGAAGCTTGAACTTAAAAATTTGGTTTTGTCTTTTTACTGTGTGATCTTAGGCAAGTTGCATTCCC
This sequence comes from Cuniculus paca, assembly GCA_004365215.1. NCBI lineage: Eukaryota > Metazoa > Chordata > Mammalia > Rodentia > Cuniculidae > Cuniculus > Cuniculus paca. Next base: position 31,420 of record RJWT010001552.1, read on the forward strand.
TGATCCAGTTTTTTTCTACTGTGTAAAGTGGGAATAGTAAATTCTGCCTAGGGTTACTGGCAGGATCAAGTTCTGTAAAGCTCATGAAGTGCTTAACATGATACTGAGGACATAACAAGAACCAGATAGATATGAGCTGCTCTTGTTCTGAAACATTATTTTTCATGATGTTGATAAGAGGTGGTGGCTGTCTTTTTCATTGTATATTTTTGATACAGAGTAAGTGATGAGTAGAGTATATCAAATAGGTCTATGCATCATAATAATCAGGCTATTCCCACTTAGACTGTTGGAAAGAAATAGAAACTAAATTTATTTCAACACCACTTTTTGTTTTGTTGATCTTAATGCTTACCTGGTAGGAGTAACAGATTTTTTTTTTTTTAAATACAGGGTCTTACTATGTGGTTCAGGCTGGTCTTGAACTCAGTGTGTAACTCAGGTTGGCCTCAAACTTAAGGTGATCTTCCTGCCTCAGCTTCAGCTGGGATTATAAGCATGTGCCACCATGCCCAACTAACATTTTTTTGGGGGTATTGAACTCAGGACCTCATGCTTGCCAGACAGGCGCTTTGCCACTGAGTTATATCCCCGGCCCTACTGACTAACATTTATGTGTTTAATATCTGATCTTTAGGATAGGTTTTGTCAATTACAGGTAAATTTAGGTTTCTTTGAGAAATAAGAACCACAGTGTTGGTAAATTATATTACTTTGGACAAGAGATACCTTTTTTTTTTTTTTCCTGTAAAATGAAGAACCTGAGTTTGAACTCTACTTTCCAACTTTTGAATTTTACTTTTCCTGGTAAGAATGTAATACAGAAGAATAATTTTAGTAGTTTGTATTGCCTAACTCCTTATTTTAATTGGCAAGTTGATTTGGAGGACCATCTATATAGCTGTCACCATAGATTTACTCCTTCAAATAAAAATGCAGAATTCCCTATAGATTCTTTAAAAACAACTTACTGAGGAATAACCTGTATACCATACAGTTGACCTGTTAAAAGTATAGAATAGCAGTGGTTTTAGGTTAGGTGCTGTCCCGTGGACCTGTGGTCCTTGCTGCTCTATAGGCTGAGGTAGGAAAATGGCTTGAGCCCAGGGAATTTGAGTCCAGCCTTGCCAATGTAGAGAATCCTCATATCAGAACACTCATGGTTCTTAGTATGTTAATCGCTGAGTGTTCCCACCACCACAATTTTAGAGCTTTTTTTTGGTCCCGGTGTCAAACTCACGACCTCATGCATGCTAGGCAGGTGCTTGTGCTGCTGAGCTAAATCCCTGGCCTGTTTGAAATAGTTTTTGTCTTAAATTACTTTTCTTGTTGCCAAGAGAAAATACCTAACACTCAAAGAAAGAAAAGTTTCTTTAGGCTCACAGTTTGTAGAGGTTTTAGTCCATAGTCAGCTGGTTGCAAGGCACCATGGCATTGAAGCGGGTCATCACAGAGCAGGCAGAAGCAGCAGTAGGCAAGCAGTGAAAACAGCAGTGGCAGCGAGTGAGTGCCATAGCTCACTTTCTCCATCCAGGCTACCCACCCTTAGGGCGAGCAGCACACCCAGGGTGGGCACCCTTAATCCCAGCATGCGTCAGTCTCAGCATTGCACACCCTAGATCCAGCCACCTCTGAGAATCCCCACCTGTGACCACCTGAGGCTTTGGGGGCACATCTGGACACAGCCATAGTCTTCACTGTGCCTGTGGGAGTTTCTGAGAGACATTCCATGTTAGTACATTGCTCACTCAGAGAGGAAAGGGATACCCAGGTCCCTTATGAAATCTGAAAGTTCATGCAGATTATAAATGTTTTAGTGGCTTGAAAAGAAGGTAGACACAGCAGGTATTTCTGGGAGCTCAGCTTGGGTCTTTGTTGTTCCTGCCATCTTGCTGGTAGGGGGTTGAAGACAGGTTTGCTGTGGGAAAGCAGATGGGGTGTTTTATCAAAAGTTTGAGGACCAATTAAAGGCTTATAATGTAGGATTGCAGAGACCCCTTCTGCCCCGTGAGTGTGGTTGAAAGGCTGCCTTCACTGCTCCGGACAGCCTGCTCTGTAAAAGGTTTGTTAGATGCCCGCGCTTTCAACTTGCTGCTGTCTTTTCTTCCCCTACAGGGATTAAAGCCTGTGGTTTCCACAGAAGCACCGCCTATCATATTTGCCACACCTACTAAACTGACCTCCAGTTACCCCAAGTATGATTATGCTGGAAAGAACAGAGTTCCGGAGCTGCAGAAGTTTTTCCAGGTGAGGGAAGACGCTTGGGAACCAAGGAGTCTGTGAAGTAAATAGACTTTAAAAATCCCTCCTGGAACTGTTACTCTAGTTCATTACCCAACCTGTTTCCTTTCTTTTCTTTTTTCTTTACATAGAATTTTTAGCAAGGTGTGGTGGTGTACACTTGTAATCACAGCACTCTGGAGGCTGAGGCAGGGGAATCACTGTGAGTTGGAGGCCAGCCTGGGCTACATAGTGAGTTGAAAACCAGCCTGAACTATACATAGCAAGACCCTGGCTCAAAATCCAAAAACCAAAACTCAAACAAAACAAAACCCAAAACCAAAACTTTTTTTTGTCTTTTTGAGACAAGGTTTTGCTATGCGTTTCAAACTGGCCTGGAACTCACTTCATAACACAGGCTGGCCTTGGCCTTGCAGCAGTTCTCCTACCTCTGCTTCTCAAGTGCTGAAATTGCAGGTGTGCGGCCACCACGCCCAGCCAAAACCCTGAATTAAGATTATATGGGTAGATACGGTAACAGGGAAGGGTGGTTAGTGTCCTCCTTGCATTTAAGGGTGCATAGGTTTTCAGTGTCTGTACAGTGTAGCTATTGATCATCATTGTGTGGAGAAAGTGGTAGGCAGTGTGGCACTCGGTGTCATGCAGTCCATGTATGTGACTCATGGAGAGACTTAGAAACAGTTGTCTTTTAATTGTTTTTTGTGTGCTTGATATTAAAATTCATAGAGTTGTTGATGGAAGTAGAGGAGACCCTCTAGGGTTTGTCCATCAATTGAGAGAAGCCAAAATTGATTTCTCAAATATTACTAAGGTTAATCTACTTAGAATCATTGAGAACTTGGTGACCTGACTAAATCTTAGGTGTCATGGGAGTGGCAGAGCTGCTGCCAGTGTAGTTACAGGGTAGTTTGCCCTCAAAAACATACCCAGTAGTCATACCTGTCTTTTGGGGACAGAGTACTTTTATTTTGATCAGCTTAATCCCTTTATTGGTAAGATTTAAGAAGACATTTGGAGTCTTGAGATGCAGTAAGAGGAGAGGGATTTGGAGACTACAAAATAGTGAAATATCTTATGGAATCTGATTATTAAGTGGGGTTTACCTTATAGTGTTTTTTTGTTTTTTGTTTTTTTTGGTACTGGGAATTGAACTCAGGACTTTGCACTTGCCAGGCAAGTGCCACGCCACTGAGCTATATCCCTCGCCTGGGGTTTACCTTTAATGGAAAGAAGACAGTTGAATACAAAATGTGCTTGAACCTAATTGACCTGATATGGCCTTTGTTCTCTCAAGATCAGAAGCCGAGCGACATGTAGAACTATCTGGGGAGCATTTCTTGTGCCTGCACTTTTTTTTAGCTGCTGATTGCCTTGCTTTTAAAAAAAATTCCCCTGTGCTTCTTTCCTGGTTGAGCAATATGTAATAAGTGCCTGAGAAATGTGGAATCTGTTGCTGGCTGTTGCTCCAGACTCTTACTTTGGGGAGTGATTTGGACTTAATAAACTTTAGCTACATTTTAAAAAAGATACACCAATGTTTCAGTCAGTGTTCTCATGGATGAGGGCTTTATCCACTGCCTTGTGTTTATGGATTAGTTTCGCAAAGGAAAGTTGGTTCTTTATTAGCCTAAATGGTAAAGCCTGTCTTCTCAGCGTGCCCGTTGCTCCCTGCTTTGCAGAAGCCCGACGGCGTGCCTGTGCACCTCAAGCGGGGCCTGCCTGACCAGATGCTCTACCGGACCACCATGGCGCTCACGCTGGGCGGGACTCTCTACTGCCTCATCGCGCTCTACAAGGCCGCGCAGCCCAGGAACAAATGAGTCGGGCTGCACAGGACTCAGTGGCTTTTGGGCACAAACCCTTTAGGTTTTTATTTTTCATGTATTTTCTTCCCTTGGATGGTCTACTTAACATTTTTGCAAAAAAGGATATGAAGACAGTATTTTGGTTTATGAAATGCATATGGCCCATCAGAGGTGAGGGCTGTTTGAAAGTTAAAATCTGTGTTGAAGGAAATGTGGCTGCGCTCTGTGTTCTGGCTCCTGATTTCCCTGGAGGCTCTGGATGCAGGCCGCACACTGACTGGCTTGTTAATGGCCGGCTGTGCTGAGGGCCTCAGGGGCCGGGGTTGGTTTTTAAGCCTGGCACGTGAAGCCTTTCTGGAACTGGATGTGACCGAAGAGAGAAGTCAGGCAGGGCCAGGCATGTGAAATGAGCAGGCAGTCACCGTGGAGTTTTCCATCCCTCAGTAAAATGTGCATGCAAGTTATTTGCAGCCTGTCTGTATTCATTGGGCAGCTTGTTTCAGAGGGTTTGTGCCTCATCCCAAGTCTTCCGTGAACTTTCATGTGTAATTGTCCTGTATTTATTCCACTATGGGAACAGAGAACACTTGTTTATGTTGCACTTTAGACTGGTGTCTTGTTGATGCAGCCACAGCACAGGTTCTCTTTTATATTTTAAAAATGTTGTGGCTTTAAATCATGATTTATTTTGGCTGGAATAAATACATGAATGAACATTTCAAATTTGGAGTTCTTTAAATTAAATGACCTTTCAGAACACCTTTCGGAACACCAGAGGTATCACAAACCCGAGTCTGATTTCTTTCTGTTTTTAAAATTTCCCTTCCCCACCCCATCCTTGCCTGCAGCTCTGGGCAACCACTTATCTCAGTCCCTAGGGGTCACCTTCCCTGGAGGTTTCATCCCCGTATCACACAGTACGTGACCTGTGACTGTTTTCTCACACTTTGTGTAATGCTTTAAAGTGTGTCTGTGTTGTGGCGTTGTATTGTTTACTTCATTCCTTTTTATGGCCCAGTGGTATTGTTCGTATGACTGTATCCCACATTTCAGTTACCTGCTCATCTGTTAATGGGAAATGAATTGGGTGGTTGGCATGATTGGACGGTGGTGAATAATGGTGCATTCATTGAACAATGGTCAGCAAGTTTTTGCAGTTACTTGTTTTCAGTGCTCTTGAGTATTTACCTAGGAGTGGAACTGCTGAGTTGTATGGTAACTCTGTTGTTTAACTTTTTGAAGAATTGCCAGACTGTTTCCACTTTAGCTGTAATTTCAGATTCCTTCCAGTGCTTATAGTTGGTTTTTGTTTTGCATTCAGGACTCAGGCAAAGATCATACGTTACATTTAATTACCATGTCTCTTTAGTTTCCTTTTATACAGAACAATCTTTGCATGTTTTTTGACATTGACCCGTTTGAGAGTCCAGCTAGGCCCAGTGGCACGTGACTGTAATCCCAGCGTCCTGGGAGGCTGAAGCGGGAGAATTGAAAGTTCAAGCCCAGTTTGGGCAAGTTAGTGATTTAGTGGGAACCTGCCTTTAAAAAAAAGAAAAGGAAAGGAAAGGAAAAAGAGGGCTGGGGATGTAGCTCAGTGTGAAGGTGTAAAGGCCCTGTTGAATCCCCAGTACTGTTAAACATTTTTGTCAGGAATCCTTCACAGATAGTATGATGTTCTTTTGTCATGTAGCACTTGAGAGTACTGTAGTTTTTCCTTTTCTTGGTGATTTGAAATTAGATAACTTAGTAAGTTGTTACTTACCACATTTCTCCCTTGTGAGGATATCCTTTCCCCTTTGCAATAACTAATCTGGGTTGATTCTCCTGGCTATCTGCTTGAATCTGTTTATACATTTCATTTCTTTTCTGTGTTGGGCATTCAGGGCTTCCATCATTTTAAGCTCCTCTATATTTTTTAATTGGTGTCAGCTCTAGAGTTTCTAAGCATGGTTTTTATTGTGGACACCATCTCTAATTATTTGAGAAATTGTTTCTGATTTGATTTTTTCTAGAGCCTCATTCATTTTATTTGTTGTTACCACTTTAGAGAGGCCAGATGGGTGCCTTTCGGATTGTCCCACCTCATTGCCCCTGGGTTTGGCTTTGGTGAACAGCATGTCTGGGGTTGTGTCTTGTTTAAGTGTCTTCTCATATATTCATTTACTTATTTTCTTTCTTTCTTTCTTTCTTTTTTTTTTTTTTTGTGGCACCGGGGATTGAACTCACGACCTTGCACTTGCCAGGCCGGCGCTTAGGCCACTGAGCTAGATCTCTGGCCCTGGTGTTTTTGAGACAGGGTCTCACTATGCCATTCAGGCTGGCCTTGAGCTCACTTTGTAGCCCAGGCTGGTCTCGAACTAACAACGATCTGCCTGTCTCAGCCTCCCGAGTGCTGGGATTACAGGCGTGAGCCACCACGCCCGGCATCCATCCATCTATCTATCTATCTTTCTTTTCTTTTCTTTTCTTTTCTTTTCTTTTCTTTTCTTTTCTTTTCTTTTCTTTTCTTTTCTTTCCCCCAGTTTAATCCTGGGTTGATAATGTAAATTGCCTATGGTGAGCTGCTTTCTTGCTAGTATTTAGAACCCTTAGGAAATTACTATTTCTCAGAGGTGTCTTCCAGGTATAGCTGGTTTTTGGGTTTTGAGTCTGTTGCAAGATCCTACCTCTTCAGTTTGTTGGGGATGAGAAATTGCTGCCTGCTTGGCTCAGCCCCTGGTTCTTTTGCACTGACCCATAGTATTTTTAGTGACCTTTAGGCTATCTCAGTCTTGGAATACCAGGAGGAACAGCTGGTCTGTAAGAACAGTTATGTCACTTTGGCTAAAGTGGTACCATCAACAATAAGAATAACATCTAGAAAATGACAAACTGAGGTAACTTTTAATTTGCCACTTTTAACCATATGAACTAGATTTATGGTTATATAACAAAATCTGAAACAAACCAGAAAATTATATGCAGTAATAAATCCTTAATATGTCAGTTTTACTCTCAGAGGTTAAAATTTAAAAAGGGTTAGGGATAAAATAGAGAAGTAGAAGAGAGATTAGAAGCAAGACTAGAAGACAAGGGGTTCATGCAAACTTTGGGTAACTGGTGCAGAAGACAGAAGGGAAAGAGAAGGAAGAAATACAAGGAAGAACAGAACAACAACAACCACAAAGAAGCTAGAAACCACATTCACACTCATAAAAACAAAATCAAACAATGAAGGAGAAAAGAACAAAAAAACCAAAATGAGAGAAAGGAAAAAAAAAATCCACTTCCATGTTTGTCTCTGCTGTCACTGTAAACAGTGTGTGGAGATAGAGACCAGATCTGTGTTGATTTATCCCAGCAAGCCAGCAGTAGCTTTATGGCAGGGTAGGGGATAATCTCAGCAAACTTGCACCTGTATTTCCCCTGAAGTTCAGGTTGGTTTCTGGCCATGAGGCTGGAAGGAGACTCATTCAGCCTGCAGCAGTCAGCACACCTTCTACAGGCTTGGGAGCCACTAGATGAGCCCAGCAGTTGTTCTGAGTTCTGAGCTCAGTTGGTCCCTCTTTAAGATGGCTTCAAGCTACCCTCTCCTGCAGGATGACTGAGACCTCAGCACTCATCCCTAGCTAGTGCAGCCCTTCACTCACTGTTCCCTTCCACTGCTGTGTGTCTCCATAGAGGCCTCGGGCGTCACCAGCTTGAATTGCTCCTCTCTCACAGCGAGTCCTGATGTTGAGCTGCCGCCTCTTTCGTTGAAGTTTTTCTCCTTATTGTCCCCATGGGCTTCCGTTCTCACTTCGGCTCTTTCCTGGGTCCAGGATACCCACTTCCCTCCTTGTTTTCCTTGACTTGCTATATTCCAGTATTCGGATGGCAACTCTCAGAGAGGCTCTTTCTCTGCTGCTTACCACTCCGCCATCTTCAGTACTGTAGTCTGTGAGTTGATATTTAAGACTTGATACATCACCATGGCCCAAAGTGAAAATCATGCAGATGTCTTTTATCTTCACCAGTTTTGCACCCAGTGTTAGTGTCCAATGGGTGATACCTTTTTTTGTTTTGTTTTGAGATGGAATCTTGCTATGTAGTCCAGGATAGTCCTGAACTCACTATGTTGCCCAGGCTGGCCTTGAACTTGCAGTGATCCTCCTGCTTCAGCCTCCCAAGTGCTGGGATTACAGGTGTGGGCCACCATACCTGGCTTTATTGGTGATTGTTGACTGTGATTTTTTTGTTCTGTCATTTCTTTTACATTGTTGATTTGTGTGTGTGAACATGAGCACCCCTTCTAGAACTTTTTACTGTAATTTCTTCATTGTTAACAGCCCTCCCTGTCATTGTTTCACTGGTCAGTGGCTGCCCTGACTTGGCTTTTGCATTCTCTGGCCACACCCTTACCAGTCTGTGAGCATTTCCTTACTTTCTGACCCAAAGTGGTTTCTACATGGTCTCTGACTTCCCAGTTTCCTTTGTTTACTTTCAGGTATAGTCTATGAGTACATAGGCATTATCTATTTTATTTTAACCTAAATGGTACTATGTCTTCCAAGTGTGATTTGTATCTTTGAGATTGTTTTCCACTTCATTTTTCTGCAGTGTATTCCATTTGATGAATGCTTCATTTTATTTAACTCCTGTTTTGATGGTATATGTGTATTTATTTATTTTTGGTTTTTTGAGACAGGGTCTTGCAGGGTAGTTCAGGTGGGCCTTGAACTCATAGTAATAATCCTGCTGGGATTACAGGTGTGTTCCACCATGCCTGACCCTCATTTTAATTAATAAATTAATTAATTTTTTCGTCTTTTTGAGACAGGGTCTTGATATGTGATTCAGGCCGGCTTTGGCCTCACTTTGTAGCCCAGGCTGATCTTGGAACTTGCGATGATCCTCCTACCTCAGCCTTCCAAGTGCTGGGATTACAGGAGTGCGCCACCACGCCTGGCTTGATTTTTTTGCTTCTATAAATCTTCTTAAATGTGTGATCTTCTTTACATGTCATCTTATGTATTGAAACGTGAGACTACAGGCAAAGGGAATGTGCAGCTCCAGTTTTGATAGCTGGGCCTCCTGGGAAGCGGTGCTGACATCCACATGCTTAGGTGGCCTGTTCTTTTTCATGGTTGCCAACAGAATGCATTATCAATCCTTGTGATCTTTGCCAACCCAATAAGTAATACAGTTTCTTTGTGGTTTAAATTACCTCTCTGTCCTAATTAGTGATAGTAAATATCTTTTTTAAATTTTCATTTTTTTTTTGTTTTTTTGGTACAGGGGATCAAACTCATGACCTTGCACTTGCCAGGCAGGTGCTTACACCACTGAGCTAAATCTCTGGCCCTGTATTTTCATTTTTGGAGGTAGCTTTTGTTCCTTTTTTGTGCATGAGTGTGTACTCTGCCCACTTATTTGCAGGTGCTGTAAAGGTCTGGCCCACTGGGCTGACTTCCTTAGGAACAGTCTCTAGTGACTGCTGTCTGACTCGGCCTCTTCTGATTCCCAGTCTTGGAACCTCATTCAAACCAGCTGAGCCAGCCAGGGTTTTCCAGCACCTGGATGAAGTCAGTGAGCTTTGCAGGGCCACCTTCAGGACACAGTGCTTGTCCTTTCTGTCACTGTCCAGTTTGTGCGGGGTTTTGTTCTTCGTCTTTGCAGACTGGCTTTCTTGTTTCTCATTCCACCTTGGAGGATGCTTTTGTCACCAGCTCTGAATGACAGGTGGGGATATGTCATGGGTCATTTGGGTCAGTGTCCTCCATGGGGCAGATGTGGCTGGCATGACCGATGGGTGCTTCCTCCTGAGCGAGTTACTGCGAACCTGGGTGAGGGTGGCTCGTTTACTCGAAGCCCTACTCCCGGATGAGGTGCTGTTCAAGGGAGGTTCACTCGCACCTCGCCTTCCCAGGTCGCCTGGTCAAATCATGGTGCTCATGGAGCACAGGCCTCATCTTCACAGCAGTGCTCTGTGTTCACAGACGCTGGGCTCCAAAGACTGCATGGGGCCCCCAGACGGGGTTTTAAGGCAGCTGGTTTTTAAGTCCTCAGCTTCTGTCATACCTCCAGCTCTGCAGCATTTTTTTGGTCTGAGGGTGTTGCTATATAGTTCAGGCTGGCCTCACTCTCAACAGTCCTGCCTCAGCCTCCCAAGTGCTGGGATTGCAGGTGTGTGTCAGCGTGCCCGGATACTTCCGAAACTTGAGCTACTTGAGAGCACACCGGGCTCGGGGTTTACCGGAGGAGGGCAGGGCCCTTGCTCTTCTACTCCGACCCTGCTGCATAGCCTGGGAGTGTAGACAGCATCTCTGGGCACCATGGAGAGAGTTCTGATGTGCTAGAAACGCTGAAAATGTTTGTGAGTAGGTAGACATCCTTTTACAGATTAGACATTTTCTGAGTTTTTCCTTATTTTAATTTTTAAAAAAATGTACTGGAAATTGAACCAAGGGCCTTCATACTGAGCTACATCTCCAGCACTTTTTATTTTGAGACAGTGTCTTACTAATTCACTAAGTTGCCCAGACTGGGTTCAAACTTGTAATCTTTCTGCATCAGCCTCCCAGTGGGCTGGGATCATAGGAGCGCATTACCATGCATGGCTGAGTCTTTGCTATTAATAAAATTGGAAGAAGAACCAGTGAGTTGTTAGTCACTGAAAAGTATTCTTGCCAATAGGTCACTACGTAAGTGTTTGTTACAACTCAGGAGTTCAAATCATTCAATTATATAGTCATTATAAAATCCTATTCCCTTTTACTTAGGAGAACCTGTTTCTCATTGCTTGTATCTGTAAAAATAAAAAGTAGACAGGGAATTGGCACTGAATCGGTTTTAAAAGTAAGCAAGACTTGCCTTTGAAAACCTGAACCAGCCCCTTCCCCCTGTAATTGGGACGCATTTCTGATATGTATTTTCCTCATCTTTAATAATGATCAACCTTTGATCAAGTATGTATTAATGATAATTATACAATCCAGAATAAAAGTATGTCTAACCCTCTGTATTTTCTGGTCAAGCAAATTTAATTAAATTTGAATTGTACAGTGTTACAGAGAATTATATATAATCAGTGAGAATTTCAGGCCTTTTTTAAATACTAGGGTAAAATGGAGGGTTAAAATTGTAGATGTGAGAAAGAAATTGAGATAGACACTTTAAGAAGAGAGATTGAGTATCCCCTCAGGCTCCTTGACATTTAATCCTGGTTTAACGTGACCATGTGTTTGGAGGGGAGCTTCCAGGTGGGCGAACAGGGTTAATGAGACCACAAGGGCGGGACCCTGACCCAGTGGGACTGTGGCTTTGGAAGAGGGGGAGGAGAAATGTGAGCTAGGACACTGCCAACCCTGTCATCCCTTGGCCTCCTGGTCATGTGTATTCTCTATTAGTAAGAAGGACCTGGCAAATGTGACTGCCTGACTTGAACTTCTCAGCCTTCAGAACTGTTATTTTCGTGTGTGGAGCCCAGGCCCTTGCACATGCTGGACAATGCTCTACCATTTAGCCACACCTCAGCCCCCACTGCCTTCTAGAAATTATCCAGTCCTCGGCGATTAGAGCTTGCAGTAGAGAACAGGGAAAACAAGGCAGCATTTGTGTTTCTAACTGGATAAATGAAAGGGGTGTCCAGCAGCGTTATAAATATGGATGCATTCATGAAAGTGATTTAATAGTTCAGCCAATATTTATAGTACAACAAATTATACTTCTGCCAACAATTTAGGCCGAGAGCGAAAACTTTTCAGATGTTAAGCTCAAATAAGCAAAGCGGTACACAAAACATGTTAGGGAACCCAAGAACCATTGAAAATGGCTCCTTCGTAGTCCTCTTGGAAGTGTGCACTTGCCCTCGTGTGTCTTCTCTGCCAGCCTCATGGCCTTCAGGGAGGCCCGGCCTTTGCCCCTTCCTGCTCCTCACCCCAAGCGTCTGGTGTGACGCTCTCGGTGGTGTGGTAAAGGCAGAAGGGCTTTCAGCACATTTGGCCAAGTTCCTTTTATTTTTGTACTTTTTCTTCCTTTTGTGTGTGTGGCGCGGGGACCCCCCTGGTTTCTCTGATGTCCGGGTTTGTCTGCATCCAAGTCCACCCTGCTTAGCTTTTAAGACAGATGAGGTGCTGTGGCCGTAAGTGGATGCTGAGGTTTGTAACCTCAGAGTCAACCTTCTGACTTGTCTTTGGTTCACAAGCTTCCCAAACCTCTTACTTTCTCTCCGATTGAGCTTCACAAGCTAGAGGTGACACTTTGGCAAGAAAAGTCTGCTGAGGCACAATTTGTAATAGCTAGATCTTGGCAACAACCCAAATGTCCATTAACCGAAGAATGGATAAAAAAGTGTTATTTTTATAAAATGGAGTACTACTCAGTTGTAAAGAAGGATAAACTCCAGGCCTTTTAAGGGAAATGGATACAACTAGAGACCATGTGCAAGTGAAATAAATCAGACTCACATGTGTAAACATCATATTATCTCTCCAGTGTGAGAAACTGAAATTATATATAAAATATAGTTAAGATAGTTATGCTACTAATTTCTGTTAGTTCACTGAAAAGAAAGGTTTGTGCTAATATTGTTTGGACAATTAAATGCCAATATTTTATGCTCTTAGTAACTAATTTAAAGATAACAATATGCAATATATTAACCATTGTTACTCTCTATCTTGTTTTGAAATTTTATTTTTTCTCTTTAAAGACTTGTCTGCTGAGGAGCCTGGTCCCTGTGGACAATACACTTGTTTGACAGCACACATCCTTGGGCCGCTGGCCATGTGATCAGGTGTCCCAGGCTGCTTGTGGGAGGGTGGGCTGAGAAGGGTGGGATCTTCAAAACATAAACTCCATTGACCTTTCGGCAGGTTTTATTTATTTATTTTTTTGGTACCGGGGATCGAACTCATGAACTTGTGCTTGCCTCGTCGGGTTTGTTGGTCATCATCCGTGGTTCTCTGGGACTCAGAAGTGAGTGGGATGGCCTTGTCTTTGATGGGCGGGTCTGGCGATTACATTTAAGGAAGCTTCCGAGCCAGGTGTGGTGGCGCCTGCCTATAATCCCAGCACTTGGGGGGCTGGGGAGGAAGATTGCTGTGGGCGCGAGGCTGGCCTGAACCCCCCGCCCCGAGCTTCTTTGCAGTGCTTGTAGAGCCCGCAGCCGAGACCCGCTCTGGTTCTGAGGAGCGCCGCAGTCGCACTCGCCTGTTCACCGACGCGCCGCTCACCCGGGGCTTCCCTGCTTCAGAGCGGGCTGCCCAGGTGGAGCGAGGCCTCCCTGGGACTGTGTTCTGGGACTGTCGTCGCGAGAGCGCCCTCCTGACCAGGGAGAGAGGGCATGGATCATTTGCAGTCTCTCTGCGATTTGCCGCTGTCACCCAGAATCCTGCCTTTCCGGGCTCCGAGGGGCCCCAGTGGGGCGCTGCCGCCTGCTCGGTTGGAGGCGTTTCCCCAGGCAGCCGCCGTAAAATCCAAGCGGAAAAGGGCCACACATCGCGGGTAAGGATACCCTGCTGCAGGTGACATGCTCCTCTTCATGTTGTGACTGTGACGCAGCCTGCCTGGGACATCGTGCCTTCCCTCGCCCTGACTTTGGCCGTGGTCCCTGATATTTGTCATGGTCACGTGGCCCCAAGGCCAGAGCACAGGCCCCTCACACATGGACAAGCCAGAGGACTTTTGCTAAGTGCGAGTCTGCGCTGCTTTGTGAGTGTGAGGAGGGCCAGGTGCAGCTGCCTCGGGCTGTAAGTGTGGCGGCTTTGCCTCAGCAGCAGTGGAGGGGCAGAGCTCACACGGTGGGGCCTTGGTATGGCAGGAGGTGAGACACCCTGTAGGGGCTTGGGGTTTCCAAGGCAGAAAAGGGAGACTGAGGCTACGCAGGCCTGTTGGCAGTGGCAGCGTGTACTACCTACTGGGAGACAGGAGCAGAAATCGGGGTGGTCCCCAGGGGCCCCTTTCAGCTCTCCTGGGGGAGAGGGAGGAGAGGCAGAGGGGCAGCGCCTGCTGGTCCCGGGCCTGCGGCAGGCTCCACTTCAGTCACAGAGCGGGGCCCTGAGCCAGGAAGGAGACCACTTGCCTCAGGAAGGCCCTGGCACAGGTTAGGGGAATGATGTTCCAGAATCCGTGACTCCCTAGCAGGCTCCGAGCCTTGCCACCACCCTGCCTGCCACCGTTTGGGCCACTAAACCTCCATATTGTGTGGCAGATTTATTTGGAAATGGAGTTGCAGCTGAGTGAGTTGATTTCAACTTTCAAAGTTCACTGATGTTTAATTAGAACCATCTCGAGACCAAACCTGCTCCCAGGAAATCATTCTGACCGAATAATTAAAGAGAAGAAAGGTTAGATTTGTGTTTCTGGCTAAGTCTGTGTTGCATTCAACATCTCCAAAACATGAATTCCATTAACCTTTCATGAACCCACATTAAATTGCTTTCAATTAGTTGTCATTCTAATTAAAGTAGAATCATACCAAGGAGCCGTTCGTTGTTTATACTGGGTGGCTGTTCGCAGTTCTGTGGAGCAATGTCCTCTGTCCTCTTGAAGCCACTGCTTGGCGAATTGATTTTCGGGCTTGTCTGCCTCCCTTCATGGGGACCCGCTCACAGACCCCTGGAGAGGAGCAGCTGGAGAAGTGGGCGCGGTGCAGGCGGAGCTGGGGGGAGGCTGCTCGAGGTGCCCCAGCCATGGAGATAAGCAATGCTTAGACAACCCCCGGGGGAGGCTTTGGGGTGCTGAGGTGAGCAGGGCTGGATTCTGAGGACCCTTGTGAAGTTGGGAGGAGAGTGTGACCTCGCTCTGAGCCCTGTGCCTGGCTGTGGGTGCCCTTGTTCCTGCCGGGGATGGGTCTGGATCCTCATCCAGCCTGTCTGGGTGCAGTCCCTGTGTCCAGTGGCCACATCAGGAGGGGCAGGAGAGCTACTTTATGAAGCACTGTGTCCCTGCTGTAGGACTTCCAGTTCCTGGTCAGCGAGCACAGTTTTTCCATTTCTTTTCCTGCTCTATTATGAATTATCTATCATGTGACTAGAGTCACAACCAAGAGAGAATCTCTAGGATGCCGCAAGGTGGAATTTCGGGCTCCAGAACCCAGGAGGCCGGAGGTGTGGGAAAGGGCCGAGTCACTGACCGTGGATATTTGTGTGTCTTGAGAATGTGTTGTGGGGACATCTGCTGGTCCTTTTGGTGCCCCAGCCTTAAAGGAACCTCAGTATAATCTAGAATCAGGGAGGTTGGGGACAGAGACAGGGCGGCCTGACTGTACTTGAGAAGACAGCCCTGCCTCCACCAGTGCCACCATGGGACCTGGCTCTCTGGCTCGCACACGTTTTCTGAGCTCCCTTCTGGAACCAGCCAGTGCCCTGTGTGTCCTTGCCCGCAGGACTTTTCCAGGAGCAGAGCTGGCTTTACCTGAGGATATGCACGCGTCCCCCAGCAGCCTGGGGATTGCTCATCTTCGCCCTCAGCAACTTGTGTGTGTCAACTATTTTCCCTGCAGTCCCTGTGCAGAGAAACTTGACCCCCTGGCTGCAGGGCTCATGGGGTGATGAGCACACCTGGGGTGCGCCAGAGCTGCCCAGAGGCGGGGACTGGGTGGGTGAGGGGAGGGGAAGCTGGCAGGGCAGTTCCCCAGGGCACTTTTTCAGTGGCCTATGGCCCCACTTGATGGGGAAGCCCATAGTCTGAGGGAAGAGCACACTCCGACAGCATCTTGGGTGTCCTGGGGATGGCTCGGGAGGAGCGAAGACAGGTAGGCTCTGGGCCTGAAGAAGGGGTTAAGGAGGGAGGCTCAGGCCTGCTCCCGAGGTCCCTGGGGCCTGGTTTGGTGGGCAGCAAGTTCGTGCGCTAAGGGCAGC